>JAEANM010010275.1:0-15880 GCA_017656035.1 Myanophis thanlyinensis
AGCTTGAAATAGATCTATACCGGTCTCCCTGAATTTTTAAAAATACCAGCAGTAAAAACAATTAACCAATATATATATATGTGTGTGTGTGTTGTATAAAATTATGCAACCTTATGCAACACTGATACAAATCAGTGCACTTCACATTCTGTTGACAGCCATAAAATTATGGCCTACAAATGTTTACTAGAACTCCTCTAAAATTATGTGCAAAAAGAGCATTTGGCTGTGTAATTTAATGCTCTCCATCTCTCTTGATAGCACACCAGTGCAGGGGCAGAAGGCTCCGGGCAAGCACTGGCCTCTCCAGGTTCCTGTCTTGAAGAGTTCCGCAGTGCACCTTTTGTTGAATGCCATGGAAAGGGCACCTGCAATTATTACGCCAATGCCTACAGCTTCTGGCTTGCCACAATTGAGAGGAATGAAATGTTCAAGTAAGTTGGAAGCTTTTTGCGTTAACTGCTCTAAGATAAGGGATATTTTATCTATGTTCTATAGTAAACATAATTATGACTGGATGTGGTAAAGTAAGCTGCTTTGCAAGTTTTATCTATCTATCTATTGTTTGTTTCCTTATGTTTTTACCTATCCCAATATTACAATGGGTAATAGTCAATTTTGAGTTGAACCACCAAGCATGGTTTTGAGCACTGTAGCCAACGTTCCACTAATTGGAGATCTGCTCTGTAAAACAATGTCCTCTCAAACTTTTCTGCTGTTTATTTTGGGACATATTTTCTGTTCCAGGCTTCATTTGGCTACTGTTTCCACCTACTTACCAGGAATATAGAGCATAGGAGCTAATATGTGCGAATTGACACTGTAATTTCTACCTATGAAATATCAGGCCACCACATTTGTAGGCAGTTCCTAAAATTTGGGAGCTTGCTTTCCATCTGGTTAAGGAACAAAGCTCATTTGATTTGACCCTTCTAATAATACCAACTTCTTTGTATCAACTTGGAAAATCAATCATGCCTCCCAGAGTCACTTTAGTGATATGAACAATCATAAAATAAAGTTAATTACAAGTAGTCCTCTCTTACCAACCATTCATTCAGTGCCCATTTGAAGTTGTGACAATGCTGAACAAGTGGCATTTATGACCAATTCTCAAAGTTCTGACCATTGCAACATCCCTATGATTGTGTGATTTGGATTTGGACACTTGGCACCAGCTTGCATTTAAAATGGTTGTAGCATCCTACAGTAACATGAACAGCATATATGACTTCCCCTGCCAGCTTCCCACATGAAAATTCAATAAGGAAGCCGACAGAAAATGTCACAAGTCAGTCTGGCATACCTGCACTTGCGCTGCATTGTCCAACTGCTGGTTTTTCTGCACTCAATACTGTGGCATTTACACACCAGCCATCCTGCATTTGCACTCTCCCATCCATACCAGACCTTCCTACATGTGCACCATGTCATCTACATCCTGTCTTTCTTGTGAGCATGCCTTACCATCCACTCCAGTCTTCCTGCACTCATACATACCATGCCATCCACCCCTTGCCTTCCTGTGTTTATGTGTGGCTTGCACCAGGCCTCCCCTGGCCTCCCTCAACTCAAGTGTGACTTGGTTTGGCCCTCCCAAGTCCTCCCCCACTCCCCCGTGGCATCCCCACTGCTTCTCATTTGATCCATGTGTTTTGTGTTTTGGGGTTATGAAAACAACTGGCACTACTGGGATTTTTGTTGCAAAATGATGCAGGCATGTGATGTCAACCTTTACGACTGCATCACTTAGAGACAGCAATTCCAGTCCCTAATGCTGTCGTAATCTGAGGACTACTTGTAAATAAATGCCAAGCTCAATGGTAACTGGATATTGGATTGTAGCCTCAGTCTGCCAAACTCAATATGGCCCAAAGATTCTCTGAAATTGGGAGTATTATGTATTCAAGGGTGAAAGTAAGCAATCACACACTCTCCTAGTTGTTTTGACTTCAGTTCTTCTCAGCTCCAGGCAACTAGTCCATAGAAAGAGTATGTGGAAATGATCGCAAAATAAGTTTGGCCTGAAGCATCATATCTCACCTTGCCTTTGGCCTTTTCCGCACTGATAGTGATTTTTGTTTTCAATTTTCAGGAAACCTACATCTTCCACACTGAAGGCCGGAGAACTGCACTCAAATGTTAGCCGCTGCCAAGTTTGTATGAAAAGAACATAATGACTGCCTAGTGTACCCAATTTCACAATATGGTGCTATTTTGTTAACAGCAGTGAAGCTTAGGCATATATTCCTATGTACCTCATTGTTACCAGGTATAAAGCCATCAAGTGCCATACAGGAATCTGCCTGACTGAATTCTCTACTTTTTTGGCTTTTATTTGCTGAAGAGGATGAAAAGACAGTGGAGACAATGCTTCAAATGGCACTCTTGAAGAAACCTGATTTTTGTATGTCAATGTGATGCACTGAAACCTGGCTCTAAATTCACAAGTGGGAGGAAAAAGAGAAGATCCATGTCTGCCACAACTCCCTTTTTTTCCATACGTATGCTGTATATATATGGGGTTCTATTTTAGTTAGGATAATTGTTAGACAAATTACTCCACAGACACAGGATTTCTGGACCCATATTGAAGAGCAATATGACACAGCAACGTGCCAATGTTTCCTCTTGCATTGCATTCAAAAGACTAAATCGAAGAAAGCAGAGTTCTGGCTGAGGGATTGAAGGTTTCTGCTCTGTGGTACTATGTGACCCTTTCTCGTCTGCCTTCTTAGGGAATTCAGGATGGACCAGTGTGTGCGCAAACAGATTGGTGTTGAATATTTATATATTTAGCCATTCTGCAAATGAAGCATTGAACAATCCTTAATTATAATGTATTTTTATTAATATCCACTCTCAGAGGAGCTATAAGAAATTATTCTTAGATAGTGATCAAATTGGCTAGAAAAAAAACCTAACCAACCACCATGTGATTACTACAGTAATATTCAGGCCTTCAGCTTCTTCTTTATGGATTTAATATTTTCAGGGTTTTAAAGCACTAATACACTGAATGACTTGATTTTAATATATATACAGCCTTATGACTTGGTGAATCTTTTAGTTAATAAACTCACATGCTTATATTGGGTTTCTATAAAAATATGCTGATAATTCAAAAAAATCATACATAAAACAGGTTGTATAAAAATTATATTAAAATACTTTTAAATACAGGCCCTCTTGCTACATCTTTCACAGTGGACCTTTTAAAAATTAAACATCTGTAATAAAACAATTTGTATAAAAATGTTCTCATCAATAGTTGATTTTTAAGAAGCTGGTTCTGTGGATTGATGGTTATTTTGATTCCAAATGTGCAGCCGTTATCTTAGAATTGATATTTGCAATTGTTCCTGTTCTTATCCTAAACATTCATGTGGATAAAGTTTAACATATCTTTTTAAACTATTCAGAACTGCTGGGTTGAAATACAGCAAATATTATGTTGCAAGCATTTGAATGGAAATGCATATGATATGATTAATAAGACAGGGCACTACTAATGTTTAAAAATGTATATACATAAATATACATGCATAGACCAGTACCGGCAGTGATGATACTTTTTCTGATACAACTAAAATAAGGAATTATGCCTGTTGTTGTTGTTGTTGTTGTCAGCTATTCAACCATGTCCATCCAACCCTTGGCCACTCTATGGATCAACACTCTCCCTGACACTCTGTCTTGTATTGCCTACTTCAGATCTGCCATGGTCATGGGTCATGGACTTTTCTAGTATCTAATCAGTGGTTAGGGACAGTCACTTTTCTCTTTTCTGCTGATTTTATTATGTCCAACAGATTACATAGCCTTAAAGCCTTAGGCTGACTGAGTTAAAATCTATTCTGGTCACTATGAACCAAGACAACAGTGGATGAGGATGCTCTAACAGAATGCATAAAAATGAAACATCATTCAGGATGAAGCTGTGAAATTGGTTTGATAGGAAATCTAATTAAGCAACTCAAAGAAGAATTAAAGACTGACTTGCATGAGTCAACGTAGAAGTTAATAAACAAAAGAATTGTGTTAAATTTATGTTATACCAACAAAGAAATAAAGGGAGATTAATATAGATCTGTTTCAAAATATTTAGCTATTTGCCCTACAAATAAATGAAGAATTAATTAATTAATTAATTATCTTTTCAAATTTAGGTTGCCCAGATTAGTGGTACTTAATGATAGTCTATCAGATTTAAAGTTTCAGATAAATATGGACAATATAGTGTTTTTACTCCTAGGTTCAATCAGATATCAAGAACCAAGGAATATAATAGTTATATTTGTAAATGCTTGGATGAGAGGCAGATTTTTGCACAAACATTTTTTCCGCTGGAAGGATAAATTAAAGTGTAATTTTCAAGATAATTAGTTCAATCATGTTACAAAGAAAAAAGCCTTCAAGTCTTTGATAGAAGAATGATAAAAATGGTATGAATAGGGTTTCAGTCAAGCTACCTTTATTTCAACCATATATATGAATGACAGAAAAGCAATCAGCATGACATATATAAAACTTATAAAGAACTAATAGAGAAGAACCTTCGAGATTTAAATAATTGGTATATAAGAAGGACAAGTAAAAGAATATTTTGGCATTTGTGATTTACCAGATGGTTAGCTGTTATGAAACAAGTATTTAATATTGTTTCATACTCATTGGGCGATTAATAATATATAGTGTGTGTGTGTAAACACACACACACATACATATTATACACTATAGAGCAGACTATAGATTATATAAGATGTTATATAGACTTTAATAGAATGTCAAGACAGCTCTGAAAGAAAAAAATAGAGTTGAACATAGATTCCTCTAAACTAGAAGATTCAGAGAATTTGATGTTGTTATATTAATCTGTCTAAATGGGTTGCAAAAGTGAGAGTGAAGTGAAGATCAATGGAGAAGGGACCTGGGGGAAGGTTGGGAAAATGGGATATAGAAGATAAATCCAAATATTTATTATGGCCATGGATCAGAAGTCCCCCACCCCACCCCACCCCACTGTTCAATTGTGTCTGATTGTCAGAGATCGCCTGGACAAGATCCTACGGGGTTTTTTGGCAAAGTTTTTCAGAAGTTGTTTGCCATCGCCTCCTTTCTAGGACTGAGAGATAGTGACCGGTCCAAGGTCACCCAGCTGACTTTCATGCCTAATGTGGTCTCCTAGTTTCTAGCCCAAACAGATTTAAAATCCTGGTGGGTAGATCTGAATCCTGGCTGGATAAAGGAGCAATGTAAATCATGCTCTCTCTACCTGGAAATTTCATCAGGATGGCAGGAATGAAAGTGGTTCAAGATTCTCTGCAAAGAGAGCAGCAAAGAAGCATATCACTGATAGAGTCTCCTGAGATACAACCCCCTCCCAGGGCCATATGCACTGACAGAAGAGGAGTTTTTATAAAGTCCCAGCAAAACATCTAAAGGCAGTACATCCAACCTGGCTACAAAAACAATATTGGAAGAAAGATAAGGCAGTGTGGTTCATAACAATTTGGGGTGGGGCGGGGAGGGGAATCTCACAAACTGTAAATTAGATTGATCTGAAAATCAATATCCCAGATTTTCTACTTAGTTGTATTTCAAAGCCTAATTACTCTCCAACAAAAGTTCTAGGGAGTGTAGCCAGACTAGCTCTAAGAAGCTTACATTTCCAATTTAGGGATATCAAGTTTTGTAAAAAAAAAAAAAAAAAAGGCAGGTGTGTATACCCTAGAAAAGTTGGGATATGAAATTGGCCTCGAAGGATGGAATGACTGAAGGGATGAAATGAACATCCCTTTGAATGGCAAAATCTCAGGAGAGCTGAAAAACTCTGTGCTGACTAACACCATCAATAAGAAAAGTGTTTTCTTCGGGATACTGAAGCCTGGAAGCACACTGAGAAAGTTTTGATATGCATCTGCTTGATAAGAGTTCCCATTTAATTTCCACTTTCGAATTTTGTAATTATTTTGTGCAAATACTAATACTTCATTTTTCTGATGGTTTATAACACATTTTTCTTTAAGGCACAAAGAGACAAAAACCTTTGGTGCCCATTTCATTCCACATGGGAAACAAATATGATTACAACATCATGTTCATGCAGAACAGCTGGTAACGCTCTGTTTACTAATTCAAAGGGCACATTAATAAGGTAATGGTTAGGAAACGAGAGGCCTGGGTTATTGATTTAATATACAAATTGAAAGGTGATTAAAATGCACCCTGCCTCAACTGTGTGGAAATAGGCCTAAAAAGACATTCTGAAGCATAGCATCTAACAGGTAGAGACTGAGCAGCCTTTGCTGAGAAACCTATTAGTTTTTCCCGTAGGTTCCAATCAAAAGCTGATTTGAAATCAATGAAGGCTGTGAAGAGGGAACCTCTCAGCTAGGAAGGGAATTTTTCAGCTAGACAATGAAGGATTAGGCAGCAGTCTAATGATAAGTGCTCCCTGCTAAAGTCAGTCTATTCCTCAACTAGAACATTCACACTTTCAACCCTGTTAACATACTTTTGGATGGAGATATTTGGTGTATATAATGTGTATTAAGCAGGCTGATGAGTCTATAGTTGGCAGGATTAAAAAATTTCTTTACACTAGAAAGGGATAACAATGACATGGTTCCAGTTCCAGCAGAAAACATGCTGAACTCTTAATGTATGTAAATAAAATGATTGCCAATCTTTGTTCTCAGTAATTCTGGGGTTTTTTCCAAGTCTTAAATAAAATAATCTCATTAACCTCAGCTGTAAATGCAGATGGCCAGTTAAAAAGAGCATTTTAATAAGTCGCAACTGGATTATCTAATTATTTAATTGTAAAGATACTCTGAAAATAATAATGCCATGTTTCTGCAGCTATTTGGCAGGTTGAACCAAAGCTTCTATCATTAAAAAGGCTGTCAACTGAGTTCTCAAATTTGCTGTTCTTGGTTGGTTGAATGGTCACAGAAAATAAATTGAAACTTGTAGAAACCAAAACAAGAATTATTTTTATTAAGAAGCTGTCTACAATATTGTCAAGGTCAGTTGAGAATTTTATCATACAGAGCAACATCTTCTTTTCATTATTTTCTTTTTAAGCTAATTATAAGCTTCAATTGCTGTATTCCAGTCATAGGAATTCACACAATAAACCTCAAGTAAACATACTAAGTCCAGTTTTCTGTATAAGGTCATTCTGCTATTATTTTTCATATTCTGAACAGTTGTATGTTGACAATTCAAACAATTGTTTTTCCCCTGAATGTTCACTGAGAGGTTTAATACATTCCAATATGGAAATTGTGGGGGGAGAGGGGGGATATCTGAAAGTTTATCTCAGGCAATTATTTCCAGATATAAGAGTTGTGTTTCACAAAGACACTGCCTTAATTAATTCAGTACTATGTTACTGAGGCTGAGTATTTACTCTAACCGTTTTAAGATTCTGTGATCGCTTCAGATCAGCATTCAAAATATCATTCTGATCTCCACTCCACTCCTTGGTCTTGCTGGCGTGGCTTACAGGCCCTTTCATTTCCAGCCTCTACAGCAGTGTTTCTCAACCTTGGCGACTTTAAGATGTTTGGACTTCAACTCCCAGAATTCCCCAGCCAGCTTTGCTTCTGGGAGTTGAAGTCCAAACATCTTAAAGTCACCAAGGTTGAGAAACATTGCTCTACAGGATTCAGTTAAGTACATTTTGGCCAAATATTTTTGCCAGTCCTTGTGAGATACAACCCACCCTTGGCTAGCAATCCATTAACAACTTTTGCACTGAAGGAACTTTTATTTTCTTTAATCATTAGCATTGCATTTAATTTTCCTGCATACTTTGCAAATCAATCTTTGTATTTAAAGTACAACACACATTTTCAAAGAACAGTTTTGTTCATTTCATTTGTGAACTCGTTTCATTTAACTCTGAATTTAAATCACATATCTCTCTCGCATCTGAAAAGGTATCTATAGGTCTGGAATTTTTTTTCTCATATTTAACAAAACAAAAATAAACTTCAATTGCAATTAAATCACACCATCATTAAATAAGCATTTCTAATAATCCGTTTTGCAAGGAAAACAGCTAATTGCAGCATAAAAGGATAATCTTTCTCTTGCCTATCATGTGAAAACATTTTTATGCTATAACTGGAACAGAGTTGTTATCCTGTCAATCACAGAGAAACGTTAATACAAAAGTGGACCATTCACACTGGAATTTACTTTATGTGCTGGAATGTTCACATCAGCAATCATTGGAGTTCATTGTTTACAGCATGTCTAAGCTTTTTGTAATCCCATTGTAATAAGGAATCATATCACATTAATAACACTTTTGCTAATTCCAAATGAGCAAATTGTTTAATAAACATTATACCATAATATAATTCACACAGATACAGGTTATCCTAATAGAAAAGACAAATATTTTGGCAAAGATAAGTTCTCTCAAAATAAAATGAGAATAAAGAATAAAATAACAGCTATATCAGCATGCTTAGTAACTGTTATGTAACATAGTAATAATAATATTAAAGATGTTTGTGCTATTTCGGACAGTTTTCTATCCTGTAATCTTATTTGGATCTACCCAAGACGGTTACTTGCTACAGGATTTATAAAATCAGCCATAGGCATTATACAACAAGCTTCCCCTTTTAACATTTTATTGCTAATGACAGTGCAGTTCTCTGAGACAGAGAAATGGGAGGGAGGAGAGAAAACAAAGCAACATATACTCATTTTGGAGAAATTCAGTGCTTAAGAAAATTAACAGAAAGTATCCCTGGATGGACTGACTTTTCCTTCTCCTCTGAAGAACCTTTATTTAATTTAAAATAAACCAAAAACAAATGAGAATTAGCTGTGAAAGTCAAATAGGGGAAACTGGTCGGTTTAAATGAGTTATTTTATATAACAGTCAGACTTTAACTGGGCTTTCCTCCCATTCTCCCCATTTACACATAACAATAAATCATGACAAAGAAATCAGAAGCATCTTCTCTTTTAACCCAGCTACAGGTTTGTAGAAGATAAAACAATACTGGTCCCACATTTATTTCTGCTCATCCGTACAGCAATAAACAATGTTCCAGTTTTTTCTAAATTAGGTCACTCTAAAACTTAAACAACAGTCTGTTTCAAGCCAGAAATTGCAGAGAATTTATAGTATACCCTAATTACTCTTGTACACAAAAAGCATTATTGAGAATATCAGGGTGATTCACAATCAGTGTTGCCGATCAATTATGGAAAACAAGTCAGTATAGGTAGTCTTTGATTTACAACAGTTCATTTAGTGACCAAAGTTACAACTGCACTGAAAACTGACTTATCACCATTTTTCACAGTTACAACCTTTGTAGCATCCCTTTGATCATGTGATCAAAATTCAGATACTTGGCAACTGACTCGTATTTATGACAGTTGCAGTGTCCTGGGGTCATGTGATCACCTTTGTGATCTTCTGACAAGTAAAGTCAATGGGGAAGCCAGATTCACTTAACAACCAGGTTACTAACGTATGACTGCTAACTTGTTTACTTAACAACCGTAGCAAGAAAGGTTGTAAAATGGAGCAAAACTCACTTAACAAATTTCTCACTTAGCAACACAAATTTTGGGCTCAGTTGTGGTACCTGTAATACTGTGAAATTTATTTAGTCTTGCTTTTTATTGCGCTGTTTAATCAGTTGCCAAGAAACCCAGCTTTTTCAAAAAATTAAAGTAACACAACTGATATTGTGTTGGGTTGGTCTCAAAATACAGGTCGATCAAATCTGTGTCATTAGCCAGACCCTCTGGACACCAACCACAAGACAGAAAGCCCCAGACATGTTTCCAGATCTGGCTCAGATAGCAAAATGTGTTACATTGAGAAAGTTGGCAATTCTTATCTATCATCTAGTTTACTTTCCAATTGTTCATAATTTGGCTTTGATCATCAATAATGGAGTAATATTATAGGGTGAATATTTATGTGATGAACTTTTCAGCATGTGAATGTAGTTATTGTCTATTTAATTCAAGTTACAATTCTGTCATTGTCATTTAAATGTGCTACTTAAATAATTTGCTCTTGCAGACTAAATTTTGTAGGGCCCTATCAACATAAATATTCATTATTATTGTGCCTATTGGCTATTTAAGTGAACAGTTTTTCCTTTTAAAAAGGCAGTTCTTGTTATCTGCAGGTTTTTTCTATCTTCAACTAACAAATAAAGAGCAGATTTTAATAGTGGCAGAAGGTTTTTACATATCTATTTTTTGCCATGACTGGATACTTTATGCATACACTTAAATGAGAGGTGAACTTTGCACATGTATAAAGTATGTTTTTTTTAAGGTTAGAGTTAGGTCATCTGTGCAAAATACCTGTATTTGTTTTTTCTCCTTGATAAGACATGATGGATTTTGACAGATCATCTCAACCATGAAGCTTCATGTGGTTCTCTACAGCAAATGGCTTCTGGAGCAATTCACTTGGCTACTGATGGAGATGCCACATAGTTCTCCACTCTGCATGAAGTTTTTAGTCTCAATGGAGAGGCCTCTCCGTTGTTTCACCGGAGATCAGTACTGTCTTCAGGCTTCTTGCAACATCTATAAATTGCATCATTAGTTGCTAGTGCTGCCCACCAACCATTCATTTGCTATTAGTTTGCTTGAGGAAGATACTAGATGAGGAGCTCAAGATTGGGTGAACCCAGTGAAATTTGTTAGGACTGAGCAAGGACCAAAGGAGAACATACAGATACATTACATAGATGACTGTTAGAGAAGGAAGAGTGGATATACTCATGGGAGGAAGAGATGACCATAGAGTCTAGAATCCTTTCCCATGCCTGCCCAAATTCCCACAGAGTTCAGATCTCATTCTGTGATTTCCTTGTCCACAGTTGACTTCCTTGTTCAATATACAGCAGAAAAGAGAAGGCCCTTGTCTTGAGAAATGCAAGGGCCGTGTCTATTAAATACTGAATAAGGTTTTCATGGACATGCTTATACCCTTCCATGGTGTTTGTATCTATCAACACAATACAATGTACTGTAGATAGTTATATCCGGGCTCTACATAGAAATGAGATGCTAGCTATTATTTCTATCTACTACATCTCCTTACATGGACATTGAAAAATTCCTATAGTTGATGTGAAATCTTCAATATGAATATCACATGAAATTCCTGGCGTTTATTTAGCAAAACATGTTACCATTATTTATTTTCAAACTGATGAACAGTCAGAATCAACAGTGTTAAACCTACATGACATGCTTTGCCAGAATGGAATTGAAAAGACCAAATTCTAATTTTTATTTCATTGTTATTCATTTTGTTTTAGCTCTACAGTTAGATTTCTTTATTACTGAAATAAAACTCTAGCACAATTTCATGTTTATAACTACTTCCTCTAATTGAGATAAATCTAGAGGTGAGCTATCAATCAATAAACAGAGTAAAGGCTTTGTGAAACACTGAAACCAGGTAGAAGAGATGGCTTGATGGATTAAGTGGCTCAACAGGAGGACATATACACACTGCATTTCAAGATAAGCCTTTGCAGCTAATAGTCGGTGCAGCACACTCACCATGACTGATTGTTAAGCAGAGGATGCTCTAGGGACTCTGGAGACCTATGCTCAGCACAAGTACTAGTTCCCTCTACAAATATTGCTTTTTTCAGAGATCCAGATACATACAAACATGCTTATGGATTGGGTACTTCATAAATAAATAGGTGCTCAACATTTATTCCTATTATACTAGATCAAACAAAACTACATTGCAGAATAATCTGGATAGGTAGTTTTATATCCACATGTTTACAGTCACAGGCAGCATAACCTCATAGTTATATACAGTTTGGCTGAAAATAAGTTAAATCTTTAAAGAGCATATAATTTAACTTAGAATAACCTTTCACTCATTTAACTGTTGTGGTGCACATGTGCAGTAGGTTTTTGGCAAATCAGCAAGTTTCTCACAAAGGAAAAAGTATTCTGAAATGGCCACCGCATTGATAACGTTACTGTGGTAATTTGGAAAGTTCCTGTGAAACAAAGAACCACCTACATCTAAGCTGAAGTCTATACTGTATTAGTTTACAAACAGTTTCCAGTTTACAATGGTAAAAAACAATAACGTCACAATGTATATAAAAGCTAATTGAAGACAAGTATTTTAAAATGGAATAGAAAGTAGCATGTTAAAAACTATCACGTACACAGAGCAAAGACTAAGATTTTCAGCAGTTGTGTTTTAAGGGTGGGGACAGAAGCAGGAAGAACTGTCTAAACACCAGTCCAGTTTTGTAATTTCTATCACTGCTATGATATTAATCAATTTAAAAATAAAACTCTAAAAGTGCATAATTTTTCTTTTTTCTAAGGCTCTGAAAATAGAACACAAACTTAAAGTACATACTTGAGTGGCATGTAAAAATCCTATCCCATGTGCATCTGATAGCAATTCATTAAAATAATTATTAAAAAGTGTGGATGAATTATTGAAAAAATTGCACCAAGATTTTTTTCCTGCAAAGATAGTCTTGAGACAATAATCTTGTTTTGATTCTAAACCACATACTATATTATCAGTTTTCCTTTACTTTGAATTAACTCAACAAAACCAAAACTAATTAATCACAAGTTAATTCCCCAAATCACAAAAGTTAAAAAGCTGCTATTATACATGAACAGATGAAATGTTGATACAGAAACTGGACCTTTCATCAGAGTCCCATGAAGTGCAAACCATAATTCAGACAACCAGAGAAAACTGATCTTGCTCTATAGGCTTCTCCACCCAGGCCCCAAGGCCAGCCTTCAGAAATGCTTTAAACAAACACTCTTTGGCAGTTTGATATTCCACAGCTACCTGTTTTGTTTCATGATATATATTTGGTTTATTGACTTTTGAATGAAGACTGGCAGGAAGCTGGATAAATCAAAAAGAAAAAAAGATATCAATTAAAGCACCATCCTGATTGCTCTAAATTCTTGTACATTGAAACCCAATGAACTGATTTTTTTAAAATAACTTTTCATTAGAATCAATCTCTAAATCAATACCAAATGCCCCTTGTCCTTCCTCCTATTTTGTAATTTCAATATTAAATTGCAATGCTTTCAAGTCCACAAATAAATAGCAAGTGTTCAAAAAGTTAACACAGAATCTTAGTAACAGAAAAACCATTTGGACTTAAAACAATCCCATCCTTTTCCAATCAATTATTCATTTCTGTTTCATGGTTCATTCCCCTTTAGTGAGAGCTGTTGAAAGCAGAGCAATCCCCAAAGGTTATTTCAATTACATTCAGCAGAATGAAAACACCTATGGTTAAGGGAGGTGCATTTCATCTCATAGCCCGTTCTTTTCCTAAAGAGAATGGGCCCGTGGGGCTGCCGCCATGCCCAGCCATGCAGAAGCAGATGCTTTTGATCTAGGTAAATCAGTATAATTAAAATAGAAAACTTCTTTCTCCCAAGATATTTTTATGGATTTTTAAAATTAGGTTTCTTTAAATAAATATTTTAGATGCTCATAATACTTTGCAATAGTCATCTTTGTTTTAAGTGAGTTTTCCCTGCTACTTATTCTTGCCTTTTTGTTCTTCTCAATTCAATAGAAAGAATAACGGAAAGAAGTTGTTTCAATGGCTCTTGTCATAACTTTCCAAAAGAATGAAAATAGAATTTAATTTGGGGAAGAAGCTGGCAAGTAAAATCCTGAGCTTGAAAGAGGGTTAAATCTGGCCAGGGGGATGTGAAGTAAAACATTCCAGAAAAATTATCCCTATTCAAACTTATGGGAGTGGTGGCTGGATAGCAGTTCAAAATGTTACCAGCGGTTCATTCTAAGCTCTCCTCCCTCCTGCATGACCCAGATAGGAGATACATAACCTGTCCTATACATAAACATGAACAGAAAAAAAAAATCCACAATGGAAGAACAGAAACCTCCATAGAGACCCAGCACACATTCTTTGTTAGGTAGGATAATAGTCACTGCTGGTAAAGAGGTTTGAAACAATTTTAGAAGCCACATGCCACATGTTTTTCTTCTGTTAGTAATTTTTTGTAAATATTATTACATTTGCTAATGTGAGGAGGAGGAGTGGGGGAATGAGACTTTTTGTACTTATTAGAAATGAATATGTGAAGATTAGAATTCCCCAAAGTGGTCAGTATTAACTCCCAAGGATCCACAGGACTAGCCAAGGAGTCAATGTTATTATTAGTAGTATTACTATTAGTATACTGATGTACTATTTGTTAAAGAAGTATTTATGAAATTATTTTCATATAATAAATATTTAGGAGCCGATGAACAAGCTCATTTTGATGTAGACTTTTGATAAGAAAAGGAATTTACACCATGGATAGGAAAACTGTGGCTCTGCACATGTTACCACATGAACATTTCCTACATTTCTTATAATTGATAAGTCTGGTTAGGTTTTCTGGGTGCTTAGCTCAGCAATATCTGAACAACAAGTAATTTCCTATCAAAGAAGGCAATGTGGCTCAGTTCTATATCCCAGGTTGTTCTTGGACCAGCAGCAACAGTAAATTCATATTTGATGTTCATCAGAGTTCATACCTTGAAAACATTCAGCTCTCAGAGATAAAATCAGATAGTAAGTTCAATAGCCATGAAGTATCACTGGACTGTCTATTTTGGAAACCTACCTTTGTATAAACACGCATCCAGCGAGTATATAGTGCATGCTTACAAAGACGGGATGCACGACCGAGCTCATCCTTGCCTGTTGTAGCATTAATAACTTCCAGCCCAGCATCCCCAACTGTCCAGTTCACACTGAAATTAGGAGCTTTTCCTGGCTGACGGGCTTCAGCATTGCTAATACCTGAAATAACCAAACAAAAATATCAGTATCTGGTAGAAAAAATTAGGGTAATACGAAATAGATTACAGATCTATTTTAGAGATCAAATCATTTCCAATGTTTAATAAAAATTATGATAGTATATAAGATCAAGTATGTGGACACAAAAGCAATGATAATTTATTGCTCTTCTATTAACTAAACTTTCACTTTATATATATATTACCATGAAAAAAGTACTCTACCACATTGCAGAATAGGTTAAATGTATTTACTGTAACATATATTTCTTTTTCCTGGTGCTAACCTATTTAATTATAATCTCCAGCATATAATTATCATTTATTTATATATTTTTAATGAATCCACAAAGTATTTTATTAAATGATAATAACAATTTGAAATGTATTTATTTGATTCAGTAAAGTTTAATGCTAGAAAAATGGATATAAATCTGCTCATTCTCTTTTATGGGTGGGCGAAGGGGTTTCATATAAATTAAGCACCAGTTTGCAAAAGCCAGATAAGTTATCAAGAATGTATAAAGGTATTTCAGAATGAATGTTGGAAATGCAAATCTAAAGAAGGGACTTTTTATCATTTATGGTGGACATGTGATACAGCAAATAAATATTGGAGTAGGATTCATATTCTAATACAGAATATTCTTAAAGTCAATATGAAGATAAAACTGGAAACTTTTCTTTTGAGTTTAATGGAAAAGGTTTTGGAAATTTTTGATGTTATATATATGTTGACGGCAGCAAGATTACTTTATGGTGGTAGGATTCAAGTAATTTAACAACTAGTTCTTCCTAGTGACAGGTTGGGTGGGCATGACTGGGGGCATGTCATGTGACTGAATGGCGATGGCCAACTCGACATCACTCATGGCAAAGTGGGGTGGCGCAGGCAGGCCAATGCTGTAGAGACAGGGCAAGTTCCTATGTATAATTCCAAGCCCCTTCCTCCTCTTCTTGGGCTGACAAAATAAAAGCCCATCTGAGTTTCCAGTTTGGCTTCTTCGCAGACAGGTTGGAATC
>JAEANM010010276.1:0-15879 GCA_017656035.1 Myanophis thanlyinensis
CTTCCTTCCTTCCTTCCTTCTTTCCTCTTTCACAGACTAAGCCTCTCTTGTTTTTCCTGGCTCTGTTGTGAAAATACCGACCAGAGTTTTGGCTTGTGCAATGCGGACACTTGGCCAAAACAATCTGCTGAAAAGCAGTGCAGCAAATGCTTTTTAACCTACACATTCACCACTCGCCATGTGAGTAACCACACCCACTGCCCCATTTCGTGGCTTTAAAACAACATGGGTTTGCCCCCAGAACTGTTTGATTTATTTGACAAGGTTTTGCGAGCTGAGTCTATCAACATTGGAACCGTTCTGAGGCTTGGTTTCTGGCAGCGCACGTACAGCTACACTCTAATCGCTCCCTCTGCCTCTATTAAAGTCGACAAGGTGAATGCATTGTGCCTTCAGTGAGACTTCTTTAAATAAACCATCAGCTTTGCAAAATAAACAGATAGTACTTTGAAACACATTTGTGCAAAAAAAAAAAAAAAAGAAATCCACCCCAATTCTTTTCCAAACGAATAATGATGCAGAATGAAGACATTTTACTATTATTTTGCAGCGTCCTTTTAAAAAAAAAACACACACACTATGTAATCATTGAGAGACTCTACTAATAAAACATTCCCATATTATCACTACCGAAGTGATATATTTCTTTTAAACGTAAAATGCCTTTATATGCCTAAAGTAGCCCCATAATGCTGGCTATATGTCCCTTAATCCTAACCTAGAGAGTAGATGGGGATCAAAAAAGGGAAAAGAAACCGCTATGACTGCCCAGCATGCAGACAGTAGACAAGTATAGTGTGTCACTAGTGAACAAATCACCGATAAAGAAATTATTTGTAGAGTAATAACATTCTTCTCTGTCATGCCACTAGGAATTCATCTGACAGTGACTTTCAGAGACTATTAATCACTCCAAGTATTACCCAATTTGTCTTCAGAAAGGGCAAAAAAATAATAATTGCTATTTATTTATTTATTTGTTTATTTATCTATTTATTTATTTATCTATTTATTTAAATTTATATGCAGACTTGCATATGCAGACTTGCTGCCTTAATCTCCTGATTTTTGTTAAGAGTTGGCAGTAACCTGTAATGGTAGATTAATGTTGTGCGTGTGGATTTCCCTATACATACTTCTCTGAGGGAATATAAATACAAAGCTCCAACACATGGGTGTCTACCATTGGTCCTACTCTCAAAGAACTCATATATTGCTTCTGAATATCTAAATATACAAAGAATATAAAAAGTAAAAAAAAAGTCCATGTCTCAGCAAATTGGCAGCTGCTAATTCATAGATATCCTTCGAAGAATCAATGGATAAAGCTATTTGTATTTTGAACAACATTTGGTAGATTTGTCTGGATTTGCTGCATTTTGTCATTTCAGTTAAAATGTTAATCATTCACTCCCCTAATAGAAGGTGCGATCATTAAATTCTGAGCATAATCCCATAAATTGAAATAAAATTACCTGATTTAAATTTGGCTGCCATCTCCTTCAAAGTAGTACCCTTGGGCAGCTGTACACCGATCCCAGTGCCTCTTCCATTTTTGAATGCCTCCTAGAAGTTGCATTCTTCAAACCTGTCAAACATCTTCTGCTATTTGCATTGGATAACCTCCACTGTGCCAAAATGGCGACCCTTTGGAAACAGAAAGAAGTCATAGGGGGTCAAATCTGATGAATACAGGAGATGAGGAATGATGACCATCTGGTTATGAGTGCAAAACTGGCGTATTGCAAGAGCTCTGAGAGTTGGTGCATTGTCATTATGGAGCATTTATTTGTTCTCTGTTCAGTGTTGTGATCATTTCCGATGAATGTTCTCCTTGAGACATCTCAAAACATTGCAATAGAAATCAGCATTAACTGTTTGAGCCACATGGACAAATTCATGGTGCACAATCCTGTGAATGTCAAAAAAAATGATGAGCATGCTCTTGATTGCGCTCTTGACCTGTTGCTCCTTCTTTGGTCTGGGAGATTGAGGGCTCTTCCATTGCAAAGATTGCTGCTTGGTCTCAGGATCATACCCATAGACCCAAGTCTCGCCACTGGTAATGATCCTGGACATGAATTCTGGGTCATCCAGGGACCACTGATGGAGATCTTGACAAACTTCGAGACAGTGCACTTTTTGCTCTTCTGACGGAAGCCTGGGCATGAACTTGGCAGCAATGTGGTGCATGTTCAAAATTTATGTCAGGATCATATGAACCTCTGCAAATGACATGTTGACAATGTCTGCAATTTCTCTGATGGTTATGAGTTGATCATCATGAACAATTTGTTGAATTTTTTCAACATTTTTAGAGTGTTGCACGTGTGTGGCCAACCTGCCCTCTTGTCATCCTCCAGCGATGTTCTGCCATTTCTGAAATGTGCCACCCAAAACATCTCAACTGACTCATTGCTTCATTCCCATAAGCTTGCTTCAATATTCCATGGGTTTCAATTGGTGATTTCCCAAATTTCATGTTGGGAAATGTTCATGAATTTGATGTTAGGTCTCGGCTCCAATTTTTAGCCCATCACACTTTCACAAATGCGAAGATGCATGTGCTAACTAAAATGTCTGTAACACAGGACTCAATGAAGATAGCACTTTGAAACTTTGTATAGCTTCTCGTCAAGTCTGTGATACATCACTGCTGCGTGCACATGGCAATCGCATGATCCATTCCCCCACAGCAAGTACAGTCTCGGAATTTAACAATCGCACTTCATAGAATCCAGTTATAATTTTGGATATCAACATTCCAGGAAAGTGAATTGTTTTGGAATATAGCAGGTTCTTCGAACTTCCAACAATCAGCACATCTCTAGCTTTATCAACGTGCACCGAGACCTATCAGCTATACATTAACATCATAGCATAATATTATGACAGTGTATCCTTCTGATGTGTGAAAGAGGCAGTTCTAGGTTTGGCAAAGGATCCTTAGCTCCTATCTGAGAGGGAGTTGAAACTCTGGCAAATCCCAGAGAGCCAAAGCAATTAAAGATTAAGCCAAAAAAGACCTGTTACAACTCAGAGGTTTGTTGGAGCTCTGCCATTTGACCCCTATACTGTCTCTAGAATCTGTTCTTAGGCTTTGATGCTCTCCTCTTGCAGTTTTCTGACCCTAATTGTTATAAAGCAGGCTGGCTACTTCTAGCAAGCAGACTGGTTGGTGGTCTTACTAGTTCTGCATCAAGATGCCACCCAACAGGGATCTTCATTACTCCCAAACAACTTGTACACTTGTCTTCAAAACAGGATCAGTACAAAATAACAGAGTATTATGTATGTATGGCAATGGGAACCAGCTCTATAGCGTCAAATTTCCTACTACAAGAAGAATTCAAAATGTGAAACAAGAAATATATGCAAACATATCTATGATACAAAATAAAGAGTTACCGTAAATCTTTCAATTTTTGTTCTGTTATTTCCCTTGATGTGTGATTGGGCCCTTCTGCAGCGCCATTATTTCAGCCACTTTAAATATTAGTTCATAAAATACTTATTTTTTCTCTTGTTCAGTGCTTACAAATTCAGCCAAATGTCTTCAATTTAGACCATGTCAACCTTGAGAACACAAATATATTTTTGTTTGAAAAAAATAGCTGTTCTGTCACAAGCTCCCTGCAAACTGCCTCTATTCAAATGAACAGATTTTATTATGTTTGGAGCAAATTTAAATACCCCACCTGGAATTACTGCCCAAACACACAGCTTGAGCTCCTATGTGTACTCCAGAAAATGCTCTCTGATATTAAATGAAAACTAAAGGCTTTAGGCCAACTTTTTTTGGGCAATAGTTGCTGTAAGAAACTTTGAAAGGTATTTGTAAATATAGTGTGTTTCATAAATGAAAATTCTTTTTTCCTCCAAATCACTTGAATAGAAGTGGAATAGAAAATATATAGTGACCAAAAGGCCCATTCAAATGCCTTTATCCTTTCTAGTTCACATGAGCAAATAGTGCAAATAGTGTAACAGCAAGATTCAGCAGTGACTCCTATCTCATATTACATCTAGCATAAATGTACACCAGTTTTTCTCAAACTTGATAACTTTAAGAGGTGTGATTCCAAAATTGAAGTGCACACCTCTTAAAATTGCCAAATTTGAGAAATTTGAGAATTTTGTATTTTGTATATTGTTGTTTAATAAAAGAATGTGTTTAGATTGCACTGGTTGCACTGGTTTTGCTGCAGGATTTTGAACAAATTGATTTGGCCAAGCTAAAATGGATAAAGTTTCATTTTTGAAATGGCCATATTCACTTCTTAGAACCACTTCCTTTGGGGAATGCAACTCCCAATCTATCATCAAAAGCTAAATGGTAAATGTTGCACAACCTTGCTCTAATGAGACACACCAGCTCTTTCATGACCCTAATGACCAGTGCATGGGTGGACTTTAGGTCCCCATTAGTTGTCTTCCATTTTGAATAACTGATTGCTGATTCTTTGATGTCTCTGGCTCAGAAGATATTACTAGAAGTGTAAAAAGAAATGGTTTAGGGTAGCAGCCATCGTTTCACTTTTATATAAATTATCATGTCTTAGTTCATGTTGATCTATTTATATTTATGGCTACAAAAATGATCCAATGTTGATGGCATCTCAGCTGCATATGCCTGTTATCCATATACATTTTGTTTATTTCTCAATGCTATGTTCTGCTAATTATATTTGTAAAAAGCTTCTGTAGCTGTGATAGACATTGTAATCATTGTCTTTCTTAAAATGAACCAAATATTCCAAGGCTCTTGAGTATGCTCATGCACATATGTATGTAGGTATATATTTAACTGTTTATGACTTCACTTTGCCTTGACAATCAAATCTTCTTCTGGTGGAAATAAACTCCAGACTCAGTTATGTGATTCCATTTATCTGTTCTGGCTCCCATGCTGGCACCAGCAAGTATAAATATATCAGCCCGATGTATTCCAAAGATGACTTGTTCTCACATATAAATTCTTTTTGCAATTAGCAAACATGAAATCTTGGGACAAATGGTTTGTGGATCCCTGTGCTCAGGATTGGAAAATCCACAGGACTACAAATCTCTCCCAACATGAACCATGTTGAACAGCATTCCATTTGTGAGTTTGTCAAGTCCTTCTTTTTAATTGCACATCATGGTTGCAGGAAATATTTTCGTTACAACAGCATTTTTTAAAAACGTTTGAAAAGATGTCTCTTAGAAAATACATAAATGTCTTTGGTTTCTTTTCCAGATAGTTTTGGGTTATGATTAGAGATAGGAGTAATCATTGTTTTGGAAACACTGGTTATTTGGTTGAAAAAAGTTGTATTGCTTTCTTTATGCCATAATAGCCTAACCATGAACAGGAAAACATGACTGATTTTTACATGAATGGGGAAGAAAACAGTTTAATAGTTAACTACCCTTTAAGCTATTTATTTATACCAGTAGCATAGCTGATTGGCTCATCATTGTTGACTTATACATATCCAAAATGAAGAAACAAAATAGCTATGGTTCAATACAAGAGTATACCATGTGTAGACTGAGATCAGAGGGTTAAATGAACTACCCATGGTTCTTTGCTGTATTATGGATAATGTACAAAATGGATGGCTGGATGTGTCTCTTCCTTTATGCTTAGTGAATTTAGTAATCTTTTTCAGTTTGGTTTGCAAAGAAACAGTAGACAAGGAAAACTGGTATTCTGAAAGAAAAGAAAACATAATTCCTTCCAAGGTATTTTAAAAGGGTTATACACAGCTGTACACATTTCATTTCTTAACAAGAAAAGAGGTTGTAACTGAATAATTTGACATTGTTGATGATATGAAAACATGAAACAAAAGTATTGATTCAAGAATTCGTTGAAGGAAAGAATCCAGGCACTCACTCGTGTTCTTTATTATATTTTTAAGGGTACATGAACTGTTTATTGAGGAAAGCTCAATTTGGCACTTTTGCCCTGGCATCTAGGAAAGTGTTATTTGTGTTGTTAATTTTACATCATGCCCACTTTAATTGAATTGGCTGCTAAATAGAGCCAGGAATAATGGCGTTTAAAAAGGAAAATTGCAGTAATCTTCAGAAAGCTGTTCTATAATGGAGGAATCTAATTAATTTAACCCTGCAGCCCTCCATAATGGCAGCACTTTATCATTTCCACAGATGGAAATTGAAGGAATTAACAAAGGTGTTGTTTGTTGTTGTTTTTTTTCTGGCGGCAGCAGACATCTCTCTCTATGTTTAGCACGACTATGAAGCTGTAGCTTTGCCAAGTGAAGCTCTACCACTTTGTTATGGTTGCTCAAAATCTTACAAATTACATATTTCTATCTGTCTCAGTATTGGGAGAATTGCATTCTTCAGAAAAAAATAATAATAGCCAGTGAAACTTTTTCCTTAGTTGAGCCCTGTTTCTTCAACCACAGTTTATCTGAGTGACTGTTTTTCCAATTCTGCTTTTGAGAAGAGCACCCCAGGTCACTTTTAACTTTGCTAACGTTCACTAAATACAAAGTATATAGATTAATTTGGTTCATTTGCTTCTCTCTAATGGGTGGGAAACCTTAGCTTATTAATGGAAACATTTCTATAGTGAAAGGCTGAAAACTTATTTATTGGTATTCTTTTTGATATTTAATGTTTCATAGTTTTACTATTGTGATATCAATTTTGTTCTTAAACAGGACTCATTTATGAGTTATAAAAGGCATGAAGGTATTGGAACAACATTTCTAAATTGGCTTACTCCAGATGTTGGTGATTCTGAATACAACTTTTATCACTCACTTCTATCACTCACTGGAGATCTCAGCTGGAGTCGAATGGAAATTACTCTAGATTTCAGAGTTTCATTTTCCTTAACCTTATTTTTTATTTCAAAAAATGCATGTATTCTAGTTTACAAAGCAGCAGCAGAGAAAATTCTGGACACACACATATGTACATGTGTAGGAAGGAAATTTTGCTAAATTTTTATTTTGGTAATCCTTGTGTGCATTCCAAATGCTTATACAGTTTGATTGTATACTTATCTATGACATATAAGAAAATAGGTGTGCATGCATATGTCTAATTTTAATGATTAACAGGCACATTAGTTTACTAGATGCTAACATTCCAATTTTGGGGATTCAAAAGAAATAGTTTTGAAGATCCATGATAATAATGGAAGATTAAGTAATTCTGAATTTGCACAATATGTATTGAATGAATTAAATAGATGATCTGAGTCTGTTCCTCTTTGAGTCAGGTAACGTGACTTGTTCTCCCAAGTCCTTTTTATTTATATATTAGATTGTTTGTTGCAGCTATAATTCCACTTCTTTTTCATGGACTCAACATTTCAATATTACAAATAAATGCCAAGCTTAGTTGATTTCAAACCTACACAGGACCACCAGGGAATTCCAGTGCTGTTTGCTACACTGGAAAATTCAAAAGTTCACCAGGAAATCTCTATGTTAACACTACTATTTGCCAAGAAAACTATATGGATGCAATTGTCTGGGCTTAAGTTCAACCTAGCTTTTTTTTTTTACTTGTTTAATGCTTCTATTACATTTCTGTAATTAATTCATATTTAAAAGTTATTTTGAACAAATCATCTCTTTTACAGCACAAGATGTAAAATCCTAAAGATTTGTCTAGTTTTCACTAAAGATGGAAGTATCAACTTCAACATATACTTAATTTATTTTCTCCAGGCTTTATTTTTATTTGTTTAAATTGGAGGCAATAATGACATTAAACCATGAAAAAAAGAAAAAGCAATGGGAAAATTATCAGTCTTTAATATACAATCACAGTCAGAGATAGCAATGCAAACTCAAACTGACACACCATACTTAGATACCATCTTAACTTGTTTGTCATTTTAAACATTTGCATGCTTTTTTCCTTCATCCTAATAATTCAAATCTTGCCTGAAATATCTTAAAGCATGCTGCCTTTGTTCCTAGTGGTAGTTCCATCCCCAAAACTTCAGCTGCCTTTACCTGTATATTAGAAAATTGTGGAATATTTCTGCAATATTAGTTCAGAAACTTATAAGCAGAAACTGAGGAAACATCCCCCCTCCCATTTGAGTGGAGCCAATCAACATGTGTCTATAACAACCAAGAAGCATCAAGAATGGATTGGCAACATCCATTGTTTTAATCAGTATCATTTGTTTACTTCAGTATTTATCCACCAAAACCATGTAGACTATCTTAGTGTATATCTGTGGGTATATCTGACATTGTGCCAAAATCTATCTTCTAATTTCTTTTGTTATGAAAGTTATGTCTGTTTTCTATCCCATACTTATGATCCTTTAGAATGTCTTTAAAAAAATTTCAGAACTGTTTACATCCTTTTCTTTTTGCATAGTGACACAACCACTGTAATTGCCCACATGCTTCCTGATCTGGAAAAGAGATCCTATATAATTTCTTCCCCAGAGATTTAATTGAAGCATAAAAAAGGAAGGCTGCAGGCTTGTAAAAAAGTGATTCTTCAATGAAAGACTGCTCATACAAACTTCATTACTCAAGAAAGTACATGAATCTTATACTCTACCCACAAAAATTTCACCAAAATTCTCTTCTCCTTTGGTGGAAAAAAAGTATGACTTTCTTTTCATTCAATAGATATTCAGCAGAATTCAGAACTAGTACAATTCCAATAGAATTTCAATTTATTACAATGAATATTTTTAATAATTTGAATTATTGTGTGACACAAGAGTGGGAAAAGGCTACAGGATCATAGAATACTATTTCATTAATCATTATGGTCATCCAGATCCATGACTCTATTTGTATACAGCACATCATTATGTGTTGTGGCTATGACTGTTGCCAAATTGTATGGAAAGTGTATAGCCTCCCCCTGTTTACACAGAGACAAATACAGCATCAAGGAATACAATCTCTTGCTGCGGGACTCCTTACTTTAGCACCCTTATTTAATGAACACTGGTATTTCTAAATTTTACTATGTGAAGGGCCATAGCAGCAATTCTGAAACATCACAGTTGCAGAAAATCATCCCAAAGAATGGAGATCCAGCTGCTGGTGTGGAGAAGAGTTAGAAACGGCAGTGAACTGAAAAAGCCAATCATGTCAAGATAATGGAAAGCAGCTGGCTTTTAAGAATTAGGTAGTAGACTCATAACTTGCTTTTCATCGTATCCAGATGGAGCAGGGACAATACTGCTGGAACTACATCTGGGAAACTCCTAAAGAAACTAACAGAAAGGAGCCAGACCTCCCCATCTTCTAGCATTATACTCTGTAGCAGAGATGGCTGATTTCCAAAGGGGATGACAAGCAGCCTTTGCTCAGACTTAAACAAGCTCTGTCCATCCGATAATTGAAGCTTTGCTGGGATTCAAAATCTTTTCAGGGAAGTTGGCAGTAACCATCTTCTTTTGCAGCTGTCTTTCTACCACACTCCACTTGCCAGTTAGCATTCTTTAGGTCCGCTTTAAATCAGAAATCTTGCCTTTCACATGGCTGCCTATTAGGATCAGTGGGATTGTCATTTTGCATCCTGGAAAAATGCCAGGTCTTTTTAAAAAAAAAAATACATTATTTTATGTGAAAGCAATAATCTTATAGGGAAAGAGTATCTTTCTATATAAGGGGACATTTAGATTTACTAGGAAAATTAATAATAACAATAAATTTCATAGCAACTTATTTTTTTATCTACTCTATTATTTCTCATTATCCACCTAACTAGAATCCCCACTAGACTTTATGTAGTTTAGGAAAGCCACAGGCATTTTGGCATCACTTATTTTTCTTATTCCAATATATTCATGGATTGGCAATAGACTCACTGGCTCCAAAACTTTTTAAAAGTCTTTGTGAGGACTTTTTTGGTTTTGATACAAGAGAGACAAATCTGAAGCCCTGCCAGATTTGAAAATATAGATTAACACAATGCTTTTGTCTCAATGGCATACATTTGCTTGGAGGAAGATAGCACAAAAACCATTTTCTAATTTTCTCTCTTTAGAAGTTAGGTATAGAGGCATTACCTAACTTCTTCAAATGCAGAGGTCATAAACCACATGGGACATTTGACGTAACTTACTACTTTTCTGTGTAGTAGATTTCACTGTGCTACAAGTTTGGAAAAAAGGAAACCGGGAAGTTATGGGGGGAGCACTTTGAGGATGAGAAATAGACCTTGCTCAAAATTCTAAGGACAACAAAATCAAATATTAACTAAGCATACTGTCTTCCTGAATTATTTCAATATTACCATATGTGATTGTGTCAAAACGTATCAATCTTAAGAGTAAAGGGACAGTCTCTTTCGGAGAATTGAAGATCTAATAGAAACATAGTTTGCTGCGGAAGGCCCTCTATTTTTTGTCATTCTTTGTGAGATTTGTTTCTGATCAAAAGAGGTTTCATTTTTTTTGCAGCAATACAACCCAACTGATCAACCATGCCCAAAAAAAAATCTTCTTAAAATTAAAAAAGCAAAAACCATGCACTATATATTCAATTGTGTCACCTTTAAAATTATGGAAGAAACATACTCTTGTTGTTCTTATTGCTTTACAATACCAGCTATAATAAACTACATCCAAATCTGTACCTATTTGAGATGCAAGTTTGTGGCCTTCATTGGAAAAGGGATTCTTTATTTAATCAGTGCTATGAAGTACCAAAACTGGAAATAAACAACAAATGGAGAGTTCCAGTCATTTCAAATAACATTTGTTCAATGTAGGATTTACTTCTGACTGCTAATCCTGGATAAACGGAAATACTTTGAGCAGCATATATGAAAATGCTTATAGTCTTCGTATACTATGTTGGAGAGGACTTTATCTAGGAAAAACTAGATCCTATTTTAATGCCATTAAATTCCTTTAATAGTCACATTTTAGGATTCATCTAGAACAGCAAGTTTCTTGTTTTATATTTACTTTAACTAGGCTTTGTTAACACATTTGATCAGAAACATATTTCAAACTAACCAATGTTTAGGAGATCAAATCCATCATTCCTATATAACCAGAACATAGAAGGAAAAAGAAATACCACAGAATCTCCTGAGAGCTGCTAATCAGCTGATCTTGGACAGCCAATCCTGTTAATCTGCTTCTTGTTCCAAGTGCTGTTCTGCTTCATTAACTTGGAAAATTGTTGTGAAAAGATGTTGTGAGATGTTTCTTGTGCTTGTTTGCTTCAATTATTTTACAATAAGAATAACTAATCTTGCCAATTTACTTTTTCACACT
Organism: Myanophis thanlyinensis; assembly: GCA_017656035.1. Lineage (NCBI taxonomy): Eukaryota > Metazoa > Chordata > Lepidosauria > Squamata > Homalopsidae > Myanophis > Myanophis thanlyinensis. The sequence goes on from JAEANM010010276.1 coordinate 11,240, forward strand.
GCTGATTTTTTAAAAATATTATTCTTTCCAACCTAGTTATAAAGACATTTTGGAAAGTTCATAAAAAACAAATCACATACAATTTTCATGACCTGCGCAGGCTATTTCAAGCTATTCACATAACATAGATGACCAGATTAATCCTGCCAGCAATGTTATTCTTAAAGCAAAAGAGAAAAAAGCACAATGAATGAAGCTGAAAAGCAGTAACAATAGCACTTATATACCTCTTCACAGTGCTTTATAGCCCTCTCTAAGCAACATACCAGTCAGCGATTTGCCCCCAACAATCTGGGATCTCATTTTACTAACCTCAGAAGGATGAAGGCGGAGTCAACCAGGATTGAACTCCTGGAGTAAGCAGTGAATTAGCCTGTAGTACTGCATTCTAACCACTGTGCCACCACCAAGACACAAATTTTAGATATGTCCATTAGACAAAGAAGGTTGGTGAGACCTGGAAGGGAAGATGTCCCCAAAAGGATCCTATGACCCTAGAGAAATGACTGCTCATAAATTCAAAAATGGAAACGCATGAAATAAGTGACTGATATGCGATGGACATACAGAAATGAACAATGTTCCCAAAATCAAAAGAATTGGATATATAGAAGGATTGGCTCCATTCAATGCTTTAGCTACCAATCAGAAAGAAGTTGGGATGGGACTGAAAAATTTCTCAAGTAGACCTTGGATTTAAACTTCTTGAAATGTCACATGCTGTTCCAAAGTCTTTATGTATTCAAAGTCTCAAGTATTTGGACCTATAAGATTGAACTCTTTTCACCATGACTCAGAATGGATATAAAAAGTCTACACATCCCTTATTTCAGAAGACAGTTTTTTTTTCTCCCTAAAAGATTTCAGTTTGTTTTTCAATTGAATTGTACACCTTACATCATGGATGTCAAACTTGTGGCATCACGTTGCTATCATGTGATGTTTCACGATGTTTTTCCCTTTACAGAGCTGGAGTGGGTGTGGCCAGTGAGTGATGCCTCTGGTCCACAGCCACCAGTTTAATATCCCTGCCTTACATTTTATACTGAAGGTGAGAAAAAAATTCTGAATGGTCTGATTTTTTTTTTTTTTACATCTCAAAAACCTAGCATTTTAACAAGCATATGCAGGATTTCTTTATCCACTATATTTATAACATTATCAGATGTTTATAATTTATTTGATTCTGCTTATTGGATCTATATCTGGAGAACAGATGTTTGGATATGTTCTTCCCAGAGAAGAAAACAGAGTATATAATGCCTCCCAATTTTATTTCAAGGGACAAGTTTCCCTTGAATATTTATGAGGCTTCTTGCCCTTCACATTTCTATTGGAAATAGAGTAGGTCCCACATTAAAAATCCATACAGAGATCCATTGATGTGCTTAGACAAGTCCATATGCTGCCATGATTCTTAGGTTTGCAGACCCACTGCAGCCAAAAAGTATTAGATTGAATAAAGCTGCCTAGTATAAAGAAGAAACCGGAAGCTATTTGTTCACCTTGAGACACGAGACTGCCACAAATTAGACATTTATAATTAAGACATTTATAAGAAAGTGGAATATTTAAGGGCTAAACTAGTAGAACCAAATTCTCTATATATTGAATTTTTGCATAGCTTCCTGACCACAGTCAGAGCTTTTGTGACGCAGGATTTAGCCAGTAGCACTCACTTCTTCCCTCTTAAGCTGACTCAATTTTCACTTAAAATCTGCCTTCCACGTCTCAGCTTTATTGTGGCATTCCAGATTTCCCAGTGATTCTTCCCAATGATCCTGGAAACTTACTTTAAAAAGCCATGGATTTCTTGACCTATAATATTAAACAGATGCATTTGTTAGTCTTTCTCTTCCAGTTCTCTTTGGTCAAAAAGATCCAAACTCATAGGAAATTGTGGAGTTGATTGTATTTGCTGAAGCCACTGAATCTTAGAGCATGTTGCCATTTATAGCACTGCCAAAGGGTGATTCTGTTAAAACAGGGACCTGTGCCTGCAAAGACAATTTACATAACTTCAAAGCTTAGGCTTGCTGTTAGTGTTGGAAAGGGTTGTATACAAGTGACTGCAATAGCTAGAGGGGATCAGATAAATGTTTTCGACTCTTGTTTGATATGTATTAAGAAGGAATGAGTCACTCTTTGGTTGAGAAGCAGTTTGAACAATTTGTTCTTCATAAGATCTTGCGAAGAAAACTAAAGTCATTCGTGCCTTAGGCTTGCATTGGTTTACACTCAGAAAAAAATAGTAAAATTACTAAATTCAGAAGCTCCTTGAAATTAATGACAGAGAGGCCATAAAAGCACATAACTCAATATTTATTGAAAAATTCTGATTTTTTAAAAAATGTTGTATAACTGGAAAAACTGGACCCACTGATCAAATTTATCCCAGTATTGTTTTTAACCTTTGCTGGAATTATAGTGGTGTTTTTCTACATTGTTCTGAAAATCTAGTAAAGGCACAAAATGTTTAGTACTAAAATTCACCAAAGGGTTGATGTTATAAAATTGCACTGGGAAATAGCCATTCACATAAGAAGATTGCAATCTTAGCTACTGAATTTGCACTTTCAACCTGCAGCTTCAGAGCTACTTTCCCATCCCCCATCTTTTTGTTGTTATTGTAAATATTGGAATTTCTTCCTGTCTACCATCACCCCTTTCCCCAAGCTGTAAAAGAAGAATCTTAGGATCAAACAGTTCTTTATTCCTTTCACAAATGTAAAGAAATTACTGGCCTGAGAGATCTGACCTTTTTTTTTTAAATGATGTCAGAAGTAACAACAATAACAGAAGCAACAATGATGTTGAAAGAATGTGAGAGCTTAAGTATTACATCCCACCCAGAAAAATAATTCTAAGGGCTGGCTTACTATCCTTTGAAGAAATTTAAACACATTATCTCCAAGACATACTGTTTTGTTTTGTTTTGTGTTGTATTGTGTTGTGTTGTGTTGTATTAATCTTCACCATGTAGGACTATCAAAAATAATAAGGGACCTGAGTGAGATTAGTTTTGTTAAGAAGCAATTGTTTTATATATTTTATACATTTCTAACCTGATCCAGTAAGATGAATTCTGGCAGTGAACAACATTACAAGATGATGTTGTGGGTGATTTGGGGGGTTCTTCGGAGCTCCCATATTACACCACTCCTGCGCAAGCTACACTGGCTCCCTGTGGCCTTCTCGGTGCGATTCAAGGTGTTGGTTCTTACCTTTAAAGTGCTCCATGGCTTGGGACCTGGGTATCTATGGGACCGCCTGTTGCCACCATCAGCCTCCTGCCGGCCAGCGCATTCACATAGGGCGGGCCTCCTTGTGGTGCCATTGCCTGGACATTGTCATCTGGCAGCCCCAAGGGTGAGCCTTCTGAGCCTTCTCTGTGGGGCAACTTCCCTTTGGAATGAATTGCCCCCAGAGATCTGGACCATTACAGACCTGCGGACCTTCCAGCGTGCATTAAAGACACATTTGTTCAAACAGGCCCATCTGGCCTAGCATTAATTACTTGAGGATGGTAATAATTGTTTTAAATTTTATAATTTTTATAATTTTTAATTTGACAACGATCTAATTTTAATTTCTTAATTTGTTTTTAATTGTTATTTATTCTATGTCCTGTTTTTAGCTGGTTGTACATCGCCCCGAGTTCCTTCTTGGGAGAGAGGCGGTATATAAATTTAATAAAATAAAATAAAAACAGTTCATTTCCTATAATCTCCTAGAATAGTTCCACACTCTTGTACCACTCAGGCTGAAAGCATAATGGAATAGGCTGCTTCTTTTCTAAATGCCAGGAGGGCAGGGCTGCTTGCATCTCCAAGGAAGTTACAATCCAAAAATGGGGGCTCTATTGATGATTGCACTAAATTGACAGGTTCAATTCTAGGAAGTCCATGAGGAAAAAGGACTTCAATTAGGCCAAGGAAAGTGACAAAGGTACTTTTTCCAAAAGCCAACTAGACTTTCTTGGTTTTTTCTTTGAAAACCTTTTGCTTCAATTGAAGCTTCTTGGAAGAACAGTGAAATGTTTTCAAAGAAAACAACCAAGAGAATACAATTCTCTTTTGAAAAAAGAGAATTGACCTTTGGGTCAACCATGATCTGGATGATTGAGAATTTCCATATTTAGGCCAAATAAAGTCATACCAAATCACCATAATATTTTATCAGACAAGTAGATTTCAATAAAAATGGAGATTATCAATCAAAATGTGAATTTGGAAGCACATCTCTATTAGCTTGCATGGAAATTAAGTTTTCAGACATGCATGCATGAAGAGGTATAGAAATGTAGTAATCAAATTGTCCCAAAATTGGCGGACAAGTAGAATCGGCCGCGCGGGCAATTAGCCTGTGGCTCCCTGTGGCTTTCCGGGTGCGATTCAAGGTATTGGTCCTCACCTTTAAAGCACTCCATGGCTTGGGACCTGGGTACTTACGGGACCGCCTGTTGCCACCATCAGCCTTCAGCCGACCGGTGCGCTCCCACAGGGCAGGCCTCCTCGGGGTGCCACCGTCAGGTCGATGTCGCCTGACGGCCCCAAGGGTTCAGGCCTTCTCTGTGGCTGCACCCTCCTTGTGGAATGAACTTCCCACTGAGATTCGAACCATTACCGACCTTCGAGCTT
>JAEANM010010277.1:0-15879 GCA_017656035.1 Myanophis thanlyinensis
ACCTCCTCTACGGGGAGGGTCAAGGAGTTCCAGCAAGAGAGCACAGATCGAAACCACGGACGATCACGGATTCCGACTTGCCGGCGAAGAAGCCAAACAGGAAGTCCACATATTGGAATTCTATTTTATATATGCTATAAATATAGATTCTGCTCCCCATGGAGACAGAATATACTATGGCTCAGAGAAAAGGATGTTCATATAATACTCAACCATGTACAAAAGCAGTTCAGAATACAATTGTAAAGGATGTCCTCGAACCATGGTGGTGAACCTATGGAATGCATGCCAGAAGCGGCATGTAAAACCATCCTGTGAGCCCTGCGCAGCCCCACTGGTTCCTTGTCCTGTTCCTGCACACATATGCACACCCATTAGCTGGCTCTCATATGTATGGGAGTGCCAAAACCCAGAAGAAGAATGTCCCTGTAGGCATGCACCGAGAGCCAAATATCATGTTTCCAGTGTGCACATGGGTGCCAGCTAGCTATTCGTCATACATGCATGTGCACCAGTAACCAGAAGCCCAGACAGATGGCTCTCAGAGCATGTATGTGTGCTAGGACACTGCTCTTCTGGGTTTCAGCACTCCTGTGCATGTGAAAGCCACCTGGCTGGTGCACATCTCTGCACAGGAATGGGATGAGGAACCAACAGGGTTGTGTGGGGCTGCAAAGGGCTCACAGGATGGTTTTGTGTGCCACTTCCAGCATGCAGGCCAACACACAATGATGTAAAAGGTTTGCCACCACTGCCCTAGAAGTTCAATACAGATGATGAGGAAAAGCCAGCTTCAGTAACTTTGTGGTGGGACACAGAGAACATCTGAAAAATATGGTGGACTCTGAACCAGGCATGATTGGGTAAGAGGAGGAAGATAGCTAGGGCTGGAGGACCAACCAGGTGAGAATCTGGATGATAAAGAGAAGGTAGAGGCAGAAGACACCCAGAAGCAGAGAATGAAGAAGGGACGCGAAGTGGAGAAGGAATTGCTTCCTCCTCCAGATCCCAGAAAACACATGCCGAGAGGTTGGTGAGGCTACTTGCAAGAAACCCACCTTGCCTTTCTTAATGTGGTGCAATGGCTGGCAGCTACCATGTTTCTCCAAAAACATGACCCAATCCAATAATAAATCCAACCCTAATTTTTGGGAGGTGGGCCTATTATTATTCCTATCCTGAAAATAAGCCCAAGAAATGGGCCTGGCCAGCATGAGTGGTAGTAAAGTGGTGGTGGCACATGCACAGGGGGGAGGGTTGCACAAACTGTCCAGCTGCAGTTGCAGCCAGCTGGCCTTTTGGGGCAGCACAAATACTGCTTTTGCCCTTCTCTTTCTGGTGCATCACTTCTGCTTGTTGGACTGCTTTCCCAAAGCTGGAAGCTTTACAGCCATCACTTTTCTTTTTCCCTCTTCTCAAGCCTCCCCAAAAGAGGAAAAAAGCAAAGCAGCTGGCTGCAGAGCTGCTGCCTTCATCTGGAGCTAGCGAACAGCCAGCTGGGGCTCAAGCCACAGCAGCTCACCATACCTGGAGGGGGAGATTGTCAGAGGGTTCTGCAGACACTGACAGAACCCTGGGACAGAGCTGAATGCCCGCACATTACCTGAGCAGCAGCAGGACCTCAGAATGCTGCTGAACACCCACATGCCATCTGGGGGGTGGCGAGACTTCTGGGAATGAGTCAAATGGCTGCTCTCCATTCAGCTCATTCCCAGAAGTCTTGCCACTGCCCAGAAGGCACATGGGAATTCAACATTATACCCCACAAGATATGGCAAGCTGCTGCGGCTTGGGCCCCAACCATCTGATTCTCTCGCTAGCTCCAGATGAAGCCAGCGGCTCTGCAGCCAGCTGCTTTGCTTTTTCCCTCTTTTGGGGAGGCTTGAGAAGAGGAAAAAAGCAAAGTGACGGCTGCAAAGCTGCTAGCTTCAGGGAAGCAGCCCAACAAGCAGAAGTGCTGCACCCAGAAAGAGAAGGGCAAAAGTGGTATTTGTGCTGTCCTTTTCAGCTGCAAAAGCATCCCGGTAGCCAGATAAGGCACGTTGGATACGTTGGTTGCTTTTTTTTCACCTGCAAAAGAAGCAGCCTGGTGGACAGGCAAGTTCCATAAGGGGAAATTAAGACACTTCTAAAAATGAAGCCCTAGCTGGTTTTTCGGGGGATCAAAAGAAAATAAGACCCAGGCATATTTTTGAAGAAACACGGTAGTTAGCTTGGTGCATGGAGCTAGAAACACTGAGCCATTGTGAATCTCACCTTTGAACTTACTTAAGCCTTGACCCTGCAATTGGACTTTGGACTTGAACTTTGGTTTTTTGATATGTGCTTTGGACTTGTCTTAGGACTCTGAATCTGGTGGGTGTGTTTGTACACTTGTTCTCAGACTTGAGAATTGGACTTGTTGGATTTTGCACTGACTGCTACATGAAGTAAATACTGGAGAATATTATTTGGGAACAGTGAAACATCAAGAAGACTTCAAAGCTCATAAGCAGGACAGGACAATAATTGACATTGCTAGTAAAGTTCAAATCATTCTTTTAAAAATACAGTGTCACATTAAAAGAACAGTGATAAAATTAATCTTATTTTTTTCATAGTCAGATATATTTTAATTTGGATTCTTGGAAAACTGGCAACCCTGCTCTCTGCTTGATTGCTTAAATGTGGACAGCTGTTAGAAATATAAGTACATGTTTTGAAAACTGGAAGAATGCTGAAAGGAAACCTTACAAAAGATTATTGTTGATCTTATTCCATAATGTTGCAAATTAAATCAATGAGGGGAAGCCAATGTGCAAAGATCTAATAGAAGCTTCATAATAATATCACCAAAGGCATATTTTCTCTTAATAAAGCCCAATAAAATGAAAATAAAAAATAAAATTAAATAGTTTTCCTGTATAAATTTAATTTCAAACAGCATTCAATTAATTCTTATTTGGGGAGTGGGTGAAATAATATAGCAGCACACATTTTATCAATTGGACCAAGATGTAAGAAGTAACAACAGTAAGATTTAGTTGTAGCGCCAGCTACCGAATAACATTGATCAATTCTTGCCAATATGAAAAGCATAAAATTGCATTGCCACTAGTATGGTAAACTTACTAATAAAGTTCAACTAACATAAACATAAATATATTAACTTTAATAGTTAATAGATATTTAGTAGAAAACTAGTTGCCTCAGGCAACTATTATCCTAAGGTCAGAAGCAGATACTGTAGTGGCACTTAATTGGTGGTGGAGGGTGATGAGGGTTTTAGACAATTTTTTTAAAAATTAAGGCAAGACTGCTTAATCTGGATTACCTAAAGGTTGTTTGTAACAATTTTTGCAGAATAGAAATAGAGTAAACATAAATTTGTTCTTATTGTTTTGGATTATTTGCACAACAGATAGACTCAGTTAAAGACAACATGCCCTTTAAGATTGTGAAGCTAAATTCTTAAACAGAGAAAAACAAAAGAAAGGTGAAGTAAATATCAGAAGGTCTATAGAGAGTATTAAGAAGTTCTAACAATTAAAATGGCTATATTTGTGCATTTATTGGCATATGATAGATGTTGTGAAGAGGTTTCACAATATTGCTTGACATCAAACAATGTCCTTCACCCTTTCTTCAAGCATCCAAGTTATTTCAAGAAGACATTGTGTTAACATTCAAAAATAATATTTGAAACAGAAATAACAACTTCTAGCATTTATTCTCAGTTTAACTTGTTTTTTCAAAGAAAATACCATGTCCTTAGAAGAGACAAATGCTATTAAAAACTACAAGCACATCCAAAATATTACAAGGAACAACTTTCTAATCATACTTCACATTCATTTCTTTCTTCACAACCTTTCTCTCTCTCTCTCTTTCTTCCCCTCTAGACTTCCATCTTTGCTGCATTTAAGGTTACAAAATGAAATATAGAAAATTTGCAACTGATCTCTTTTCTAGCCTTTACTGTTCTATAACTGTAAAAACAGTAAAAAAAAATTAAGGATAGATCACAAATGAATAAAGCCGTTAGTAAAACAGGTAACCGCATAATGTTCAAAATCTGCAACTCCATTAATTCCCAACCAGAATAATTTTTCTCCAGGTATCTTCTAGCCTTACCTAAATAATGGAAAGGATTCAATGTAGGAATCCATGGACGTTCATAATATGATGCTCTTACTCTGTCTTGATGAATTCACTAATCACTGTAAAATCTGTATGCTTTAAAAATGCCTGTACAAACTATGTTAAACAAGAAGGCAAATAAGTAGATTTTCATTTTTAAAACTCAGTCAGGTATAGAAGCAGTTGGAGAATAGACTTTAAAGGCATTGGCAAAAAGAGGCTATATATAAACTTGATCAAATTAAACATTTAAAGTTTTGACTACCATGAAAGAGTCATACCTGAAGTTGGGAGTGGAAGAAAGATTATTGGAATAATATTAGAATTCATGCTCAGGCATGAAAAAGACTCAATGAAACTTGCATCACATTACTATTTGTGTATGAAACCCCACTATTTTCATAATGCAATCTTCTAGTAGAATATTACTAAAGATAAGTGATAAAAATAAGACAGCCTTCAAAAAATATTAATGAAACGTTAGAAGAGACTCGAATTCTCAGCATGTTTTTGCAAAGTGATACATATGAAAATAGCTTTAAAAACACTAACAATAACTTTTCTCTCTTTTCTCCTCCTAACCCTAACATTATTTTTCTTGGACTTTGAACAAAAATGTATCCCACTTTGGGAATGTTTCAGGTCATTAATGCAAAACTTTAGCCCATGCTTCATGAGAAAATTATTGCATTAAGTCTGTTTGTGATTATCAAAACAAATTTCTCATGAAAACTGGCCCCTCTGGAGCATTAAATACTAAATAAGTTAGAAAGGCCAGAATTGCCTTTCATGTGATCAGAATAGTATTTACTACTACATTTTTTCATCATTATTCCTCTTTAAGTTTCTATATTAATCAAGGTACTGCTTTTTAATGTAATATACAACTTAAAATGGATCCTACAAAAATATTAATACAATGCTTTAGATGGAACGATTAACAGGTAGAATTAGGCACTTGCAAAACATTTGAAATGTGATTTTTTTTCTTACTTTTAAATTCTAATTTTTCAAGTAGGAAACAGACTGTTTCAATTGTTTTAAGGAGGTTCCTTCAAAATGGCTCCAAAATGTTTATGGGTGCTGTTTTTTAAATTATTTCGTACTTAAAATAGGATGTTCCAAATTCAAGATGTTTCAAACTCAAATGTTTCAAATTCAAAATGATTTGCAGCATCCCAGATTAAATCCATGTAACTATTGTGTAGTTTAAAGACACAGAATAGAGCAGGATGACAACATTAAAAAAAAAATCTTCCAAATGTGTTCCAATGTATCTGGAGGTTACTAGACTCTAGACCAGACATGGGCAAACTACGGCCTGTGAGCCACATCCGGCCCGTTGGGCTTTTTAATTTGGCCCACCGAACTAGTTACTAGCAGGAATCATCCCAACGAAAAGCTAAGCATTATGTGCTCTAAAGTAAATTATTAACTCAGATGTAAAATACTGGTTGATCACATTAGCAGTAGCTTATGTGTCTTATTTACAAAATTTATTTTTCTAGTTTCCTAAATTATTAAAATCTGGATTAAATTAGTTCTTACTTTGGGTTCATGAAATGGCCCCATTGCATCGCATCCTATTCTGGCCCGGCCCCTCTGTCAAATTTTAGAAATCATTGTGGCCTGCGAGTCAAAAAGTTTGCCCAGCCCTGCTCTAGAAAGAGTGCAGAGAAGAGCAACAAAGATCATTAGGGGACTGGAGGCTAAAACATATAAAGAACAGTTTCTGGAACTGGGTATGTCTAGTTTCATGAAAAGAAGGACTAGGGGTGACATGATAGCAGTGTTCTGATATCTCAGGGGCTGCCACAAAGAAGAGGAAGTCAAGCTATTCTCCAAAGCATTTGAGGGTAGGACAAGAATCAATAGTTGAAAACTAATCAAGGAAATAAGCAACCTAGAACTAAGGAGAAATTTCCTGACAGTTAGAACAATTAATCAGTGGAACTACTTGACTCAAGAAGTTGTAAATACTCCAACACTGGAAGTTTTTAAGAACGAACTGGATAATCATTTGTCTAAAACAGTATAGACTTTCCTACCTATGCAGGGAGTTGGACTAGAAGACCTCCAAGGTCCCTTTCAACTTTGTTATTCTATTCTATCTTTGTAGCCATGATCAATACATGCCGAGTCCCAAGCTCCCAAATTTTGATCATGTGACTGGTAGATGCTGTGACAGTCCTAAATGCAAGGATCACTTATAAATCACATTTTCAGCACCATCAAATGGTTGTTAAATGAAATGGTTTTAAGCCAGGGACAACCTGTATACTGGAAGCAACAACCAAAACACTTATCAAATATGAAGAAACTTATGAGATATGCTTTATTTGATGTTTATTTCAATGTAAAATAAAAACTATAACTTACCACCAAGGAGATCTTTGACTACAGAAAAAGTTTGAAACTTTTTAAAAGTTTGTAGTCTGAAGGTTACAAATTATTTATCCATCAACATTCATGGTTTTATATTTAGCCAGGAAATACTTCTGACATTTAGGAGTATCTTTTTTTAAAAAGTTAACTTTATATTCTGCTTTCCCACAAACAAACAAACAAACAAGCAAGCAAGCAAACAAACAAACAAAAAAGCAGCATATAAAGTATCTTAGAAAATACTATCTGAAAGAATCAAATTAGTGCATAACTAAAACTACATACAGGTAATCCTTGATTCACAAACACAATAACCCAAAGATTTCTATTGCTAAGCAAAGCAGTTGTTTAAGTAAGTTTTCCCCCATTTTATGACCTTTTTTGCCACAGTTGCTAAGCAAATCATTGTTTAGTTAAACTAATCCTGCTGTTGTTAAGCAAATTTGGCTTTGCTTGTCAAAAGCTCACTGGTAAGGTTACAAAATGATGATCACATCAACCTGGGACGGTATAATTGTCATAATACATGCCAGTTGCTGCCAAGCACCTTACTTTTGACCATGTGGCTATGGAGATGCTATGTCACATATATGAAAACTGGTCATAAATCACTTTTTTTAGTGATGTTGTAACTTAGAGCAGCAACTAATCAAATAGTTGTAAGTCAAGAACTGCCTATGCATGAAAGACAATTGGAAAGTTCCTAATTATTAAAAAACAATCTCAAACTGGTTAGTTTCTGAATAAAAAAAACTGTATATTGCGGAAGCTTTCTTTCATTTTTCCATCAAAACATACCTCTAACAATGCTGATACTGAAAGGAAAACCTTTTCTACAACCTTAAAATGAAGAGGACTGTTATGGAAGCATGTCCTTTTCCAAATAATGTTAGCACGAGCAAGAATCCTGAAGTTTCCACCTTTCACAATCCAGTGTTAGAATAGAAATATCTAATTTCCAGATTGTGGAAGAGCTCCAATTTTCTTCTTACAGAAAGAATAGCTTAAAATGTGTTTTATAATACTAATACCGCCACTGACAATCATTCCAAACTGAAAGAAAATTAAACCACTCTACACTGTGAAATTTAATATCTGCGATCAAAGAAACTATTCGTGCTTTTTTAAAAAAAAAAAAAAAAAAAAAGAAATGAAATAAAAGGTGACACATAAAATCCATTTGCAGGTTTTAATATGACAGGCCTGATAGAGATTTGGCTATTTATGAGCATTTTCACTTATTTTCTCTTGGATACATTTCCAAGCTTTACGTATCAGATGAAAGCAGAGTGAGCTTTCCAAGGTTTTATTTTGTGGGATTCCACACCCACCTTCTTTAATAACTCTTGTTGGTCCTTTAATCTCTTTGAAACTTTGTGATTTCAATCACTACTTTAGAATGAAGTAGTGTACTTGCCGAAAATGGAAATATACTGCCAATGAGTGCTTTCACAATTAACAAAGGGAAAATGTTTATCAGCAGGCTTAGTGCTATGACCACAAGCTGCTTCAGATAGCTGCCTACAAATTTCCAGCATCTTTTGAAAGAACATTCTTAATCTGGCACTTCCTGATGACTTTCAAGTTCCAGAATTTCTAGTAGGTTTTTCTACAGATTGGCTCAAAATGTTGAGAACTCTATTATATCTATAGGTTATCTGGTTAGAGCAAGAAATCTAAGTTTTCTTCATGTATTTGTATCTCCCACTTTTAAGATCAGTATTTTCAGTTCCTATACTTCAGATATTAAGTCCTTGGTGCTCTCTGAGATTGATTGATTGCTTTCTTGCAGACATTTCATTACCCAACTAGGCAACATTTATTTATTATTCAAATTTATATATCGCCCCATCTACCTAAGGACTCGGGGCGGTTCACAGCAGATAAAATAAAACACATAAACAAAATTTAAAAACCAATATAAAACCATTAAATTTGCTGATATTTTAAAAATACAATTAAAAGTTAATTAAATAAATTCTAAAATTTAACCAAAGATTAAAATAACCATCCAAGAAAATTGGTACTTTCTATAGTCTCTTCTAGGAAGGTGCAGATAGATGCAGCTAGGACATTAAGTCCCAAGATATTTATATTGACAAAATATCTGTGTAATATCTATATATTTCTTTGGGCTTTATGATTAAAATTGTTTTGTATAATCCTGTGATCACTGAAGACAGATCTGGAAGCCTACCAAGTTCAGTGACAATGTAATACAGTTCCTAAAACACAAATGGTCAAAACACTGAATATTAATGAAAATGTCACTCAGCAAACCCATTATCACAGCTCTCAAGTTTCCACTCTGCCTTATTTCAGCCTGTTCGTGTAGAGGTAAAACATTGGTTCACCCTATAGAACAGTTCTCTTTTGGCTCATTTTTAAAACTTAGAATAGATTGGCTCAAATGGTTAGCATTTGGTGTTTCTTTCCCATTTATATTATCACTGAATGATGGAATATTAGATGCTGTTGAATGAATGTAATGATATCCTGTTGCAGTAATCATTTTTACCTTGAAAAACTAGGCTGGATTTTGTTTCTATTCTATAAGTATAACATTTGTTCTTTCACTTTACAAATATCCAACATTCCCCTGCAGGATTTTGCTTAGCTTCAGAATGTGCAACCCTTTCAAGCTTTTACTACTGTCCTCTCTACATTTCCTTGTTCCATAACATTTATGGGTTTTTAAAAGCCTAAATAGATGATTTGAGGATATGCTAATCTGACTTTTAAATAAGGTATTTGTTAAATGCCTCCAAATAAGAAAATAAAGTTAATTGGAAAAAAATGATGAATTTTAGGTTCTATTAACTAGTACATGCATAAATATATCAACAAATATGGAGCAGCAGGCAAATAATAATCATTGTTCTCTGATTCAGATGCATTAAAATGTTCTGGGGAGTACATAGTTGGCCAGCTGATTAGTTGTAAATATGTGTAATGCAAAAGAAGACAAGCAATCCTTTCTTGGCTAGGAAATGTTATTTCAACAAGACACATCCTGGGATCTTAATGTCAAAAGAAAGTCTTTCAAAAGTGTTCATGCTTTACTTTAATTTTTAATCCTAATATTTGTTTTGGCAAAAGTGGAACTACTCTAAAATAGCGCAATTTTAAAACCAACTGAAGCTGTTGGGATTATGTCTGAATAAACAGACCAAGGACTGGCACTTCATGAAACAGAAACATAATGCTGCTGCTTATTTTGAAATGGTACAATTATGAAAAGATGTTCCTTCCAGTGCTGATTCAAATTAGGGAAGGTAGTATGGGTGCATTCCTTTGGGTTTCAGATTGAAAGGGTGTGCCTTTCTGAATAACCCCAAACAGTAAGTGATACTTTAGCTTTGCAAGCATTTCTTCAATTTTATAATCTCTTATGAACTGACACAACTTCATCTAATTTCCTCTGATGGACAGTTGAAGACAAGTAAAATGGGAGACATCAGTGAGATTTTCAACAGTCCCAGTTGATAAACCAAATGGTGATCTTGAGTAAACACAATTCCATAAGCCTGTAATAATGAATGCATTATTTTCAATTCACTGGAAATTTTTCATGACAATTCTGTAACAAATGTTGACCTTTTTGACTTGTATCATATTCAAACTTTTAAATACAGTATACCATGCAATACTTTAAAAGAAGCATAAAAACCTCAGTCAATTCTGAAAAATATTTTCAACCCAGAAGTCTGTTTTAAATGACTTATTTATTTGAAAGTCTTATTTTAATATTGCTTACATTGCTGAAGTATACTACTTTTAGATGAAGAGGAGAGCTTGTGTCTAAAGAGACCATTCTTCGTAAGCATTAGATTTGAGAATACTGTTTATTTTGTCCTTTTTTTTTTCAGAGTGCTTTATGGAAATAAGATCACAGAGATTTCCAAGGGCCTTTTTGATGGGCTTGTATCTTTGCAGTTATTGTGAGTATTATCCTAGTTTCATTTATTTCAGCACAGAGTATACAAATGCTAAATAATGGCCTTGCACACTGAAATGCCACTAATGTGCTTGTTGTTGGTTGAGAAGACTGGTTTGAGAATCCATCAAAATATGAAATGTCATGATTGATTTGGCAACGTAGACTTAAGAAAAATGGATATTTGGTAAATGTGTAGATCAGTTTCTTGTTGGATTATGTCTAGTTTGAAATAATTTTAAAGAACCTTATTAAATCATCAGATCATCAGAAAGATATTAGAATATATTGGTCTTGAATTGATTACCATTTTAACAAACAATAGATTCAAAGTGGCATTCCAAGCATCTGAATATTGGTCACATGATTATGGAGATGCTGCAATGATCACTTGGTAAAAACAGATATAATTCACTTTTTCAGTGCCATTATAATTTCAAACAGTCATTAGATGAACTGTTGTAAGTCAAAGACTATCTGTACTGGTAGCTGATGTAATTATGTTATTTGATATTGAATAAGTATCATAAAACTGTATTTAATATTTTTTTAAAACCATTGCAAAATGGCTCTGTGTGCTATTGTAAGCACACAGAGATGTAGAATATTCAAGTTACAGGGATTTTTTTTTTAAATTGGGATATGGACAAATACCTTGCAACAGTAGTTGACAATTCCAATTTTAAGGGATCCTTGGTGTTATCTGAGTTTGTTTATTTTGTTGCAGACATTTCATTACCCAAACTAAGTAATATCATCAATGCTAGTAAGGAGTGTAGTGTACTGTTATATATTCTGGTCACTTGCCTGCCAGTGATGGTGTGGGTGGTCTTAGAGATTCTTTGGTAGGGCTGTTTGCTGCTGGCTTCTTTGGCAGTTTCTTGATTGGGGTATTATTTACTTGATTGCTGGTCTGATGTTAATCTTGGAGTTAATCTATGCTTGCTCTGGAGTAGGATTGGAAGGTGGTTGAATATTATTACTGGAGAACCTTCTTTCTATTTCACCTTATTTAGCTTCTACTAAGAATTTCTATTCTAACTTTTAGTTTACTTTAGTACTACTCCTTTTTTGATAATTATTTTAAAGGAGTGTAATTGGACTTGTTCACATTATTAAGATACATTTTTAACAGCTGAATGGTATGAACTTAACTTTTAATTTGTACTTAACGTTTTACATATTTTTGCTAGATTTTTGAATAAGAGAACTCAACATTGGACAGTTTAAAAGTTTTTCTGGTTAATTTAGTATTTAATAGGATTTAACTAGATTATTTTTTCTTAAGGTATTTTTAATTTATAAGCCATTATAGGCTTTTTCAAGTGAGCAATATATTCAGAAAGAGATATAAAATGTTTCTGATATTATATACTTTATGTGTAACTAATTCCATACATTTGGTTAACATAACTAGTAATATTTCAGAAATTTCTCTGGTAAATCTGATAAATCCCAAAGTGTTATGTAGCTGAGAAATATTAAATAGTATTTTTGAATGGATTAGACCAGGGCTGTCAAACTCCCGGCCTGCGGGCTAGATGCCTCACATGCTGGCACATCCACACCCATGTTTAGCGAAGGGGAAAAAAGTCCTAATATGTCACATGACGCCGCTGTGATGTGAGTTTGACACCCCTGAATTAGACAATTCTGTGACGTGTAGGATTCACACAGCAATACATGAATTATTATGGTATCCTTAATATGGAATCACAGACAAATGATACTTGTCCCTTTTTTAACTTTTCTACTTAGAATATTTCATATTGATGCTGCTCTCGCAAAGCATGTAATACTGGATGGTGTACAGAAAACTGAAACAAATACCTAAAAATATTATCAATTATTTTAAAAAATTAAACTTTAAGAACAAAGCTAAAATAAAGAAATAATAGACAAGTGAATATTAATAGTAGTAGAGTCACCTCACTAATCGATATGGAATAACCAAATCTTGAGGGACTTTCGAAATTAGAAGTAATATGGCTAACCTCACCTCAGAAGGAAAAAATTGCAAAGTGTGGTGGCACAGCAGAAAAGGTCCCACCTAGATCCTAACTTGCCTTCTAACAAAAGATATTCTACTGAAAAGAAAAGGGAGAAAAAGAAAAGGAAAAAATGTCATCTAACTATAATAAATAAGTTAAAACCCCAATATATTTTCTCTATGAATAACAAAGTAATTTTATGCAGCTGTTATAACCCATATATATCTGCTCTGAATTCATTTTTCACCAAAGAGCATGAAGAAGTTTGTTTCCCCTGGTAGAGAAAGCATGTTGAATATTTTACATAAAAAGGTAACCTACTAATTTTCCATAGTTGTCCAAGATAATACTTTTGTTGTTGTGTGATTTTTGAATCTATTTATATTGTTTCAAAATGAATATTATGAAATACACAGTTAATGTAACAAGCATATTGAAGTACATTATGTTCTTAATGTATTTGCTGGATTCATTAGCAGTTTACAATGATAAGCAGAAGAAGAAAAAAGAATGCTGCTCATATGACTGACTGACATACATGTCAGTCATGAATAGGAATATAATTTATATTAAAACTGTGTGTCATCAGATTTTATATTAACTGATGCTCTATGTCTGAAAATCCATATTTAATGGTAAATGTATCTTTAATTGGGATGCCTTTGAAATATGCCAAACATGAGCACCTTGAAAATATTTTGTTTCATTTATTAAAATTGGAAAACATTGAAATATAGTACTAGTCCTAACAATACAATGAAAGTAGTTTGGGGCACAATGATGTGGAGTTTTATAAAATTTTATAAAAGTTTACCAAATTACTAATTTTAGCATTTTAGCATATCATTAAGGGGAGAAAGTGTGGATTTTTCCACCTGTGGTCTCAAAATGAAATATTTGCCCATAGGTGCTATTTGTTGCTGGACACCAGCAGCAAAATGTTTTAAATAATCTGTTTTAGGTGTTTTTACCTCAGTCTTTTTCTCATGGAAAAATAGGTAACCCAGTAATCAGGTTATGTAATCTAGATTCCTGTTTGATTTAAAGACTTCCAGAATGATGGTTATATAAAACTAACTTCCATAATAAGTCTATTATAGTGAAGCAGCTAAGAGTTCATGGCCACTCTGATAATCATGATTTTCCCAATTTGTTATCATACATTGCATGCAGTTGGTCAATATTTGGATTTTTTTCCCCTCTATTTGGAAAGAAGATGTCAGATTTTACCACGCCCTTGTAATGATCAGACCATCTTTTAAGACTTATGCTCATTGTTGATGCAGTATATCTCCAGAGGTTAATTAATTCCATTTGATTGCAAAGGGCTCTGGAGGATTCCTTAATAATGTGATAAGAACTTCTGTGGAAAAAAGTACAGGTTTTGAAGAATAAATTTGAAAAAAAAGGATGAATATAAATTAATAATGCAGTAAAATAAATAGGTATAACTAAAAACAAAACAGGTATAACTCAGAAAATATCTATCTGAAAGAAAAACTTATTATGATTTGAGTATATTTACTAATAACAGTTTCATACTCTCTTCCCTTCCTCTTGATTAACAAATATAAAACTGTCCATCCCATAACTCAACTCTAGGCAAATCAAATTGTCTCTAATCCTGGTGTCACCAAATGTCCAAACAGATACCTAAGATATTAACATTATTTACCATATATAAAACTTAGCATTCCACATCTGAACTCTTAACTTTCAATTTAGCAAGTCAATTTAGAAAGCATAAAATGGTCCCAAAGACCTTGTGTGAAGAAAATACTTTAACATGATAAAGATGTTCTCCTTTAAAAGAGTCCAAATTCATAAATATCCTTTACTTTCAGTAGAAAGAAAATTAAATACAAAGCTATTTTAAATGCTGTCAGGTTAAAATATATAAAGTAATTATAGGACTAAAAGCTTAACCACCATATTAAATGTAAGCAAACCCAAGATACAACATGTTTCCATTCTAGATGTCAGCAAATTCAAAGAGAACCATCCAAAATATGCCATATCTTAGCTCCTAACTGAGAAAAAAAATCACATTTATTAGGCATAAAGTAATTTTAATAGTCTAATAGAAAACAAAAGTCTGGAATTTAAATGACGAAAAGAGCAAGCTCATAAAATAATCTTTGCTTTGAATAAAAAAGGTAGTTTAAATACTGTCAGATTAGTTCACATAAAGTAAGTGTTCAGAAAAAGGCTTAAACATCATGTGAACCATATCAAATCTAATACACAACATTTTTCCCAAAAGAACCACCCAGAATAGCAGTATATTCCACTGTAATCCTGGTCAATTAAACCAACTTTGTATTCCTTCTTTTTATGTAAAGTATTATTGGCTTTAATTTGGCAGTTGATTCGCTGTGGCAACCCCTAACGGGAATAGCCGGAAGAAGAAGAAGAAGATTATTGCCTTTAATTCATTCAAATGATTGTTGATCTTTTTTTTCAAATGTCTTTAGTCCCTTAATCAACCTCTTTTATAAAGCTAGCATATTCACATGGAAAAAATTCAACTGCTTGCTGGCATTGTCATTTTTTTATTTATTTCTTAAGTTCAAAACTTCATCCAATTTAAAAAAAAAATATTGGATGACAAATTCTTGTTGAAATTCTCATATTGATCTCAGGTAGGTTTTGTTGCAAATCTTTTTCCATAATATCCTCTTCTGTGAACAGACTGTTCCCATGAAGACACAATGTAGCTGCCATTATTGATTCAAAATCTTGGTGCAGTGCTCAGAAATATTTCTGAATACCATTATAAATTACCTGTCTTCTTGTGTCTCCAATATTAAAAAAAAATATTTTGTTTCCCATAAAAGTACATTTATTCTTTAAAATTAATTTCAAAATCTTGCTATTCCAAATCCAATATTCCAATATTTTCTGAAGCCTTAATTTGTTTAAAACTTTCTGTAGCCAAAACCTAGTCTTGCTTTTTTAATGAATTTTTAATTCTTAAAGCTTTTAAAGATACAGTTTGGTTTTCTTATATTATGGATTAAAGACGTCACCTGGTGTTTCCAGCCTTGTCATTTCAAAGATTCTCTAACTTCTTTAAACCAGTTAAGATGCAAATTTTAAAAGTGGTTTGCAAAGGACGTACAAATTTAACATCCTTTGAAAAAGCTCTGTTTGCAGCTGGAGCAAGGGTGGCAATTTCTTTTGCCCCCCACTCTCTCACCCTTCATAGCCCACTACTTTGCAGTCTCCCTGTGAAAACAATTATATGGAGCACAACTTGGGCATTCTCACATCTTCTCTTTATCCAGAGAGGGTCAGAAAAACCAATATGCTTGGTCTAGGAGAGGGGTGGGCAATTACGGCTCCTTCATGACTCGTGGACTTCAACTTCCAGAATTCCTGAGCCAGCAAGGCTGGCTCAGAAATTCTGGGAGTTGAAGTCCACAAGTCATGAAGGAGCCGTAATTG
>JAEANM010010278.1:0-15879 GCA_017656035.1 Myanophis thanlyinensis
TTCATTCCAAAGGGAGGGTGCCCCCACAGAGAAGGCTCGAACCCTTGGGGCTGCCAGACAACAATGTCCAGGCAATGATCTTTAATGATCTTTCCATGATTACAGAGCATTCAGAACATTAGAACATTAGAATTGAAGTCTGTTCAATTCTAAACACAATATAATTTCAAACAAGCAAAAATTGATAACCTAAGTCTACAAAGTCATAAATAAGTTTTCAATTAACAGTGTTAGGGAGTGAAGAAACAGGGCAGTTTATTAACTAGTCAGCCATTTGATAAATTATAGTAGATATTCAACCCTCAGAGAAGGAACCATTGGCATATCATGTAGTACTGAAATGTTTATTTGATAGTGCAGTATATTTTAGGAGTCCTTAATCTTTGATCCATTGGCCTTTTGTCTTATTTCAATGATGCCCTTAACACAAAGCATAAAAGAGTGTATATCTGCACCTACAATCATGCTGTCTTAAAAACATAGAGGTATAGTTTTTCTACTTCCTTCTCTTTGTATTTTTCCTTTTTTTGAAATCACAATCTGTAGATGGGGGTAGGAGAATGAAATGCCAAATATATTGTGTGCTCCCTTCCACCCTTCCTGTATAATATATATGATTTCTTGGGTTTAGGCCAGAATAACATATTGAGGGCATTTTTTTTACTGTTGCTCACTTTGCTTTCTTCCTTTCAGGAGTAATTTTAGTCTTCAAAATTCAGCTTTCACTTCTCTTTCTTTTCTATTTATACTCCCAAGAGGTGGACATTTGGAGTAAAAATGAGAGAGAATCTGAAAAATGTTGTTACAGTCATGCAGCACTAATGTTTTACATATGGCTAAGTACACATGCATATGAATGGGCACAAACATGTTTTCTTAAATGTGTACAAGAGAGAGTTAAAATATTTCATGTTTCACAAACTGTTCTGCTGGCATATGTTGGAGGTATTAAGTAAAAGATTTTTCAGGATGAAAGATTCAGAAAATATATTCAGTTCAGACAGCCTTCTAAATCAGGATTTGGACTAGGCTTTATCAAACCTTTCTTTTAAATCCTATCCAGCATAACCAGTAGTGAACCAACACTGAAGCTGGTTTGAATGATCAGAAACAATTCATTAACCGTGAATTTTTCCAGCTTCTTTTCTGGAAAGAAAAGCTGTCTTAGTTGTCTAATCTGTTGTCTCAGCAGAATATGATTAATATTTGCCTTCCAGATATGATTGATAATTATATTAGGAATTAAGAGTGTTGCTGACCTGGATTTTGGGTTTTGATTGATTTTTTTAAATTAACTTCATGTTGAATCTGTTATGAATTCCCTTTCAATGTAGTAGTACAGACAGGACTAATGTATATAGCATAATATTACACTTTGTAGTAATAAGAGAAAATTTTTGTTAGTCTGAATTTATTTCAAATCAAAGATTTTTCAAATTACAGATTTTTATTCCAATTTGAAAAACACGTGGCTACCATACATTGTCAATTTGGTTGTCATTACTAATTATAATTAGCACTAAGTAAGAAAAAAGATGTTTTATATGTGTATATTTGTCTGGTTTCTTGTTTGGTTTCATATATGGTGATCTGCCTGTAATTATTATATCTCATATAATCAAGTAAGATATTTTCTTACTTAATAATTTAAGAATAAACATTTCTTCCTCTTCTGTTTTAACAGTATGCAAGTGTTGAAAAAAATGGTGAATTTTACATGTCCCCCAATGATTTTGTCACACGATTCCTGAAGATAATAGGAGATGGGGTGCCCAATCCCAATACAGTCCAACTGCTGGGTGGTGTAGTAGATCAGACTAAAGATGGGTAAGTATGTCATCAATTATCTAAATAACTTATTTGATACTAGTATTTGAATGTATTTGTATAAATAAAACACATTTTGCTTTTCATTTACAGGTACAATATATGAAAAAAAAATAATGTGCCATCATCAGGCATTGTCTTTAGGAAAAATTGATTTCTCACTGAATAATGTGCACAAAAAAAAGAGGACAGACCTTAAAATGGTTTGCATTTAATTTCTACATAAATGTAGCCAGATTGTTTTTGTGGCAACTAGATAGAAATGATTTTCCAGTTGTTCCCTATGTGATGATGTTAGTTTTTCCATCTAACCTACAGCCTTGGTGTTCTGCTGGTCTTCCATATAAATCAAGTCTCACCCTGCTTAGCTTTTTTTGACATTTGTCAAGGGTAGAGGTTACCAACTGCTGTAGCTTTGTACATAAATCACTATGGCAAATGTATCATAGAATAAAGAAATGTACTGTGTTGTATAGCATATACAGTGCAGTAATTTTGGGCTGTGACCTTAATAAAGACTTGGCTCACAAAACAATTTAACTGAAAGTGCCAAAATCAGAAATTAAACTTTGCCAATGATTGTGCTTAATAAATTGACAAATATGCCTTCTAAGAGAAAAAAATGTGAATAACCGTTCAGCCTTTTATATTCCTAATTAATAAATGACAGGAAAAATATGACAAAAGTACAGAAAAGTGCTATCACAAATTCATGAGTGCAGAATCATCATAATTTTCTAATATTATGGGTAATTCAGCTTTGTATAGGGCAAAAATATATTTGCCTGTGTGTTTGCCTCCTAACTGAAGCTTTGGCAAGTTTGCTTCCAGGGTGGGAGTTAGGAGACTTTGGAAAGTTCTTTTTACCTCCCATTGCTAAGCTGTAAAGAAATGTTTCCTTACAATTGCATTCCTAGAAATCCAACTGTTTTCTTCTAAGAATTTTTTTACTATAATTAAATTCTGCCCAATAAAATATACAATTTCTGCCAATCATTGCTGAGATTCCAGCAAGTAACTGAAAATGCTACATGGCTTTTATTTTTAGGTAGTGTAAACAATTCAAAATAATGTTTTGAAATGCCAGCTTTTGCCATTCTTTTTGATATATCTCTAATTTACCAGTTTTCAGAACAGTTGTTTATATAGTACTGAAATATTAAATAATAAGCACAGCTTAGCCTGTGTCCCATTATGCTATTAAGATTACACAGTGATTGTAGCTTGAACCATTCTACCTTTTGATTTTTTAATGTAATGATGAGAATAATTAGTAGCATTGCTAGACATGCAGAATAATGGGTATGTGTATACATACATAGGAAAGTAACATAATAATTTTCAAACACGAATGCCTTGTTTTTGTTGCTCTGTTGTACATTATATATGTTAACAGCAGTTGAGCAATTAAGAAAGCATTGAAATATTTTGTTCTATAGAAGTAAGCCCACTATAGTCAGTGGGACTTACTGATGGGTTGACATGTAGAAGATATTGTATTGTAAATGTACTTTCACTTTTAAATGTGATTGAGGATGAGACAGATATAAGAGTGACAGGCTTTGAATAATTTGCCACAAATGTACTTACCTGCTTGAGATTTCACCCCGGTGTTTTCAATTTTACACATAACAAACTGGCACTGAGAAATTCCATTATATCTCATAGTATGGTATGATATGCTATCCTGCTATTTCAAATTTCTGTGTACTTGTGCATCTGATAGCTTTTTTCAGGTGCTGAACTTAGGAGTAATGATTTATAAATTCACTTTGCTTGTTGTAATGTAGCCACTGCACATCTTGTCTATATATTTACATTAATCTTACCTGACTAATTTCTTTCCAAATGTACTGAGATTACAACTCCTACAATAGCCATACTGTCCATTGTTGTTGTATTATTATAAACTGGTCATACCATAATACAATGAATTGACATTTAGAATATCAACTCATTCACAAGTTATCAGAATGGGGAAGACTGATATAAATCAGATTGAAAATGTTTAATTGTCTGGATTTTTCCTGAAGGTCTAACTGAGAGTTTTAATAAATTGACAAAAATTCCAGTAGATTTGAAAATGTAATGCCCACAAATCATCCTTGTATTTTATATGTTCTGTGAGTCATCACATTACGTAAATTCTCAAGGCTATCTAAGAATAGATCATTACTAGTATTCTTAGGAATAGTACCACTGATAGTACTTAAATAACAATTTAAATAGTTGAAAGATCGATGTATAAAAACTTAATTTCTTCACCAAATTAGCTTTTCTTTAGCTCTATATTCCTGTGGAAACTCTGTCCCTATTCTTAGGGGAATGCTAGTATTTCTAGATCTAAGCACAGTACTCCTGAAAATTGTTCTCTATTGGTAAAACTGAATAAGGTTTTGCTTATGAGAGTTAGTGCTCTCAAAACAGTGCATTCATAGTAATATCTGTACACCGTATGTAGGTAGTCAGTTGGACAATCTTTTCATACTTTCTCCCTTCCACTATTATCCAGCTAGCAACAATCTGTTTACATGCCATAGTTTGCAGTAGCATCTTCTCTCTTTACTTTTGGCGTGAAAAGCTGTAAAGTTTGCTCTTATTAATGATCCTCCCATCTCTCCTGGGAATTCAGGTGTCTCATGATGAAAATCCATATTTGAAATTTCTGTTCTAAAACTGGGGAAAGAGAAATATTATTTTCCTGTTTTGTAAAACCCACTTTTCTGGGAAAAAAATGTCATTTCTACTTCAGATATGTAACTAAAGGATGCTCTAAAACAAAACAGAATTCCCTCAATAGTGATAATAGAAAAGGTAGGGATAGTTATAAACTGAAAATTAGTGTGTTGATGTGGAACATGAACCTTTGGAATGGATAACAGTAACTATTTCATCTATATTAGTCAGTTTGTCTGTCTACCAAAAAACTTAATATCCTAACCCAGCTGGATGCCAAATGGTTATGTACTTAGCTTTTCTTTCTATTTAATTTGTCTTTGCTACCTTAATATCTTTTGACCAAAAGATATTTTTTCCCTTTTGCTAAAGAGAAATATTAACAATAAAGCATCTGATTTACAGGGAACTTTATGCTTTGTTTATAATTTGCCAATTTCTTTTTTAGCTTTGCATCATTAAAATACAGGTCATTAGGATTTTCCCAGTCAGGCTTTTAAGTTAGGTAAGCTGTAGCTTATGTCGACAAAATTATTCTTAAGTAGTATATTGAGGTTCATGTTAATATGTGCTGTTTAATGAAACCTAATGATATTCAATGAAGGTTGTGCTAAGCCACAGAAAAAGCTTGTTACCTAGGCAACTGCCCTTATGCAGTATAGAGCTCAGAACATATGGCTGTGTAACATGCATTATTTCAGCATCTTTAACCATTAGGAACCACATGTGTAATTGACTGTGAAAAATTACTACTCAGTTACTGTATTGTGTGGTCATAATAGAAGTAAATGAGTACGTCATTGTTGCTGGAGTGGATCTGTTGGGAATCACTTGCAGGCCAGTCTATTTAAGGAGCAAAAATACAATAAGAAGAAAATAGCTGGTATAATTAACATGTAAAAATTGGGTTAATTTGAATTCAGCTGGCACAAGATATTCATGTTTCTCCTATAGTGGTCTGGATTAAATTTTGCTGATACTGATTTTCTGTGTTTTTCTGTAAAAATTACTAATCATTTTATTTTAAAGATATGACCGTATAAATTAATAAACTTCTATGTGTACCATAGCAATTTATTTGAAACAAATGTGTAGCAAGCAATGAATTGTGTAGTGTTCTTTGAAAACATGCTTTGTTGGGATGTGGTATTAGTGAATTAAATTCTATTACAACAACATTCTTCTGTCAGTTGATGAAATAAGTTCTAGATTATAAGAAGCCATATACAGATCATAGTAACTGAGCATTAGCGTGATAAGGAAGGTGTTATAAGATTAAGAAAAGAATTCTAAAATGGTAGCTCAGGATTCCTTGAGGTGATTGTAAGCAATTTGGAGGTCCAGATTTAAAAACAAAAAAACAAAACAAAACAAAAATCTGTGCAAGCAGTTTAGCAGCACTATAAAAACTTACTTAGTTCCTCATTTGGCCTGTGTAAACTACAATCATTATGTGACAAATTTTAAGAAATCTGGAACATAAAGATTAAAATGATTGAACATGGCATGGTCTTGTCTGCCTATCCATGAAATCACGATTTATGAGGTGAAGTCTTCGAAATGATACCTTATCATTTTGGGGATTATAGTACTGCAGAGTTTGAGAACTACTGGATTAAGGCATTGGACTAGGACTGGAAAGATTACACTTCAAGTCCATTTTCTGTCACACAAATTCATTGGATAACTGTCAGCCTAACCTCAGAGGGATCTTTGAGGATTAAATGAAGGGATGTAAATTGCCTAGGGCTCCTGAAGAAAAGCATACTATTTGCTTAATGAAATAAATAGTCCATCCTGGAAAGTCTTGAATAATGAGTTACTTTGGGGTTATATTAAATGATAAAATGCCCACTTTGATTGTTTTTGTGATGTTTATGATGTTACAATGACTATATAGTAGTTCTTACTATTATATTTTATTTAACTTTTTATGTTGCTTGTAATTACTGCAAATTTTTGTAGGATATACAAGTATGACAGATACATTTTTAAATGTTTTTATTTGAAAGCACATACACGATACATGAGAAAATACATATTGCCATAGGGGAGTATACTTTTATTAGTCAATTCTAACCCAGTTTTCATTAATGTTATGTATCTCAATGTTGGATGAAAGAGCTTGTTAGTTGGAAAGCTGAAAACCTGGGTTCAAGACCTGAGTGCTATGTGATGTGGTAGCCTTGTTCCTGCCCAACTAGAAGTTCTAAAACATACAAATGTGAGCAAATTAATAGGTACCACTTTGGTGGAAGGTAACAATGTTCTGTGTGCCGACCACATGACCATGAAAATGTCTTTGGAAAGCTCTGGCTCCCTTCAGCCAAGAAATGGAGATGAACATCATACCCTATAGTTGGACATGACGGGATAGGAAAACCTTCATCTTTGCCTAATATTGGATGATTACCAGTCGTTCTCGATTTACTACCACAATTGATCCCAACATTTCTGTTTCTAAGTGAAGGAGTTGTTAAGTGTGTTTTGAGCCATTTTATAACCTTTCTTGCTATAATTGTTAAGAGAATCACTGCAGTTTTTCAACTTAGTAACAAGTGAACTTGGCTTCACCCATTGACTTTGCTTGTGAAGAAGGTCACAAAAGCTGATTACATGAGCCCGGGGACACTGCAGCCATCATGAATATGAGCCAATTGTCAAGTATCTAAATTTGGTCACATGAAATGGGGATGGTTCTACTGTTAGTGTGAAAAAAAAAAAAATTCAGTGTCATTATAACATTCTAAACAAACGATAAGTCAAGATCTACCTATACTTACATATAGACTGAACTTGGAAGTTATTACATTGTAATGGAAATGTGGAAAGGTTGCTCAAAACAATTGAATTTAATAATTTATTATTGACATTAAATTATATTATCAAGTAATATATTTTATATTATAAAATAATATCTGAAAACTATTGAGCATCTTAAGTAAACCCTAAACTGAACCTTCATACTTTACTAGTTAATAATAATATAAGTAGCCCAACTTTTCACATATTTCATATAAAGTGCTTTTAGAAGTGTAATTTAGTGTGTGTGTGTGTGTGTGTAGGTGCATTTTGTGTCTTTGAGTCAGTTTTCACTCCTGGAGGCTATTTGGATATATCTCTGCAGTTTTCTTGGCAAGATTTTTGAAGTCGTTTTCCATTGCCTATTTCCAAGGATTAAGAGAATGATCCAAGGTCACTTACCTATAGCAGAAATAAAATTCTCAGACTTCTGATTTCTAGATGGATGTCTTAACAGCTACACCAAAGTGGCTCCTGTGATTATTCTGCAAGTTTTCTAACAACCTAACATAATTTCAAGATTTACTGCCCCATATGTATAAAACAAATAATCAACTGTTTTGATAAACAGTTTATAGAAATCTGAATGTCACATTTTGAGTGAAATTTTGGAGAGAAAACATGACTCCACAATAAAAGACATATAATTATGTCCTTTATTTCATAAGGTTAGATTGGGAAAATGTTCATCTCCCAAACTTGCAGTGTTTAACTCGGTATCAAAAAAATTGCCATTTCAGTCATAATTAAATTCTATCAACAGTTTTGAAAGAAATTCACCTTAGATATAATGGTAGTCCTTGCTTGACAACTGTCCCATTTAATATCCATTTAAAATTGCAATGGCATTGAAAAAGTAACTTTATGATAGGTCCTTGAACTTACAACTTTCACATGTTTGAAATGTGGATGCTTTACTATTGGCAGGTATTGTCACAGCATGCCACTGTCAATCGCCAATTGCATACTTCATATCAAGCTTCCAAAAAGCAGAATCATTGGAGAAACCAGCCGGTAAAATCATAAGTTGTGATCATGTAATATTTCACTTAACCACTTAGCTTCAAAAGAGATATTGCTATACAGTTGGGTGTCCATGCATTCTATTTTCCAGAGGGAGAGCTCTTTATATGATGGAATATGGAGAATTATAGATTTAACAATGCTCATAAGCAAATAGCATCTGGTTAGCATACAGATCAAAGTTTTGCATTATATTTAAATATCCAGATATGTATCAGTACTTATAAACAAACACAAAAACATTTATTTTTGACTTACAAGAAAAAGATTGATTTTGGTTGTTGGAAAAAAAAAAAAGAAAAACGTTGAACACCTATAAATTGCTGCTGTTATTTCTAAAAACACTATACATCTTCTGAAACTGGAAAGATAAATTTTGGAAACTGCAGTTTCTATATGTTTGATGGCCAGAATGGGAAAGATAGGTTTAATGGATGTTCTATTGCAATATTCTACAAACAAGGGACTATATTTTTAATAACATTTTCTTCTGTAGGTTGATATCCTTTCAAGAATTTGTAGCGTTTGAATCTGTCCTCTGTGCTCCAGATGCATTGTTTATGGTGGCATTTCAGCTTTTTGACAAAACTGGCAAAGGAGAAGTTACTTTTGGTAAGACTTGTTTTTACTTGTTTCCCTCTTTTTATCTTTTCCTTCATGTAAATTTTTAATAAATATGCATTGAACAGAAGCTGGGATTTTTTTAGCTCTTATTCCTTAAGTGGAACCTTGTTGCTTAATTTGTATTTATTTAAGAATCTGAAGCTGTTAATAAGGTTTAAATTTCAATAAAAGAGAATATCTGTAGTTCATGTCAGGTTCTTGATATTCTCTGAGCTTGGTTGTTTAGAGTAACAACCTAGTTGGGTAATGAAAACCCAGAGAGCATCCGGATGTCCAATTCAAATGTGTTTAAAATGCATTGTTTATTTTAATCATATACAGCTTTGCCTCTTTTAGCTTGGGACAGCATATCTTGTATTCTTTCTCCTATTTTTCTTACCCGAAAAACCCTCTGAGGTGAGTTAGGGTGAAAGAGAGTGACTGTCAAAATTATCAAGTGTGCATCAGTAGCTGAAAGTGAACTAGAACTTTAGGATCTCCCAGTCCTAATCCATTGTTTTAACCATATTACATTGGCTTTCTATGAAATTTTGGACAATGAGTTTAAAAGTCTTCATGTTTATTATATACAGACAGACAGACAGACAGATGATAGATAAGGATATAATAAAAATCCATATATTATTAAATATAAAGTAACTGTCCTATCCCACTGGAATAAAACTAACTTTAAAGTCTGTTTCTGAAACTTTTCCAGTTTCAAGGTAAGATTTTTTACCAGAATTCTGGTGGAATATTGTACAGAATATGCCAGCAACCAGGCTGTGCAAATAAGCGAAGCCCATCCATAGTATGCAGGCAGCATGCAAAACCACCCCCTCCAGTCTGTGGAAAAACCTTTCTCCATGGAACCAGTCCCTGGAGACCAAAAGGTTGGGAGCTGCTGCTGAACACAATCATATTTCTTCATATAAAAATTATATGAATGAGGCTCTGCCAAATGTAAGCATTATGAGACCCAAGGATATGTTTTTTTTAAATATTAATTGAATTCTAGATGTTTTTGAAATGCCATTACATATATGGGATAAAAATATCCTATAACTTTCATATAGAATTAAAAACATAATATATGTATAATTGCTTTTAAACATTTTAAAATGCTATTTTAAATAGCATTTTCCTCTGGTTACATGTATTACAGGTAGTCCTACACTAACAACAGTTTGTTTAGTGATCATTCAAACTTACAATGGGACTGGAACAAATGTTTTATGACCATTTTTCACACTTATGACTATTGAACATCTCCCTGATCACATGATCAAAATTCAGAAGCTTGGCAACTGACTCATATTTATGATGCTTGCAGTATCTTGGGACCATGTGATTATCTTTTACCATTTTCTGACAAGCAAAGTTAGTGGGAAAGCCAAATTCACTTAACAACCCTGTCACTAATTCAATAACTTAAGTGATTCACTTTTGCCATTTAATTGTGGCAAAAAAAGTTTGCAAAATGGGGCAAAATTCACTTAACAATTCTCTCACTTAATAACAGATTTTTTTTTGCTTAATTGTGGTCGTAAGTTGAGAATTACCTGTATATTGATCTTTCTATTTCATTAAAGCCATACTTGTCATAAATTTAAAATTGCAAAACAGCAGTGTGGTAGTCTTTCCATTGTATACCCAGTGCTTTATATAAATCCAAAATTCTCCCTAACTTTATAAAATCTAATTTCAAAACCACATTCGCATCCCTAAATTTGTATTAATAAACTTAGTTAAACTAAAATTGGACCGTGATAGAGAAAGCCCATATTGTCAGGATTCCACACAGTATCCGCAATTTAAATTCCAAAGAAATGAAAGTCCTTAGAATGAGATTTTATTGGAGACATTGTATTGGTACATCTGGAAAAAAACTGAATCTGAAAAGTCCTGTTTTCTCCACCCACCTAAAGTGAAAGTTCCTTCCCCCC
Source organism: Myanophis thanlyinensis (assembly GCA_017656035.1). NCBI lineage: Eukaryota > Metazoa > Chordata > Lepidosauria > Squamata > Homalopsidae > Myanophis > Myanophis thanlyinensis. The sequence continues at coordinate 10,878 of JAEANM010010278.1, forward strand.
AGTCCATCACATGCAACCCTCTGCTCCAATCCACTCCAGGTGGCATCCAAATTTCATCTTCCCATGCCTCCCATCAGGTGCGAGTAATAGTATCCTTGCTTTTGGTAAGAAAGAATGTAAAAAGATAAAAGTCTACGAACTAGCTGCTATCTAACTTCAACTCCCCAATGTTCCATCTTGCAAATGTGGCAAGACTAAAAGATCTACCATAATGCATGTAAAATAAAAGAATAATATAAAATCCACACATATAATCCTTTTAGTCATGATAGTGTGGTTGTTTTCAGAATTTGAAAACAACATTTAATACACCATAGTATCTGAACAAAATGGCCCGGTTCAAGGACCAAAATGGTCCAGCATATGTGGGACTGATTGAGATAGATTGTAGCGGTGATACTTAAATATTTTATTTTATTTACCTATAAATTAAGCCATATGCCTGATTTATGAGGGAAGTTGGGGTATTAAAGGATTAATCCTTTCCCCCCCCCCCCATCCCCATCTACCATGCCCAAGCCAAATTTTCTATCCTCCTGGTTCTGGTTAATTTGAAACAGAGGTGAAATTCAGCAGGTAGTAAATTTTCTAAGCAGTTCGGCGAACCCGTTGTTAGAAGAAATCTTTTGCTTCTTTCCATTTTACAGGATTAATCCTATAAGGAAGACAGGAAAAATACATTCTAGAGCAGTTTCTAGCCTACTCTTTATTGCCCTGCTTACAAAAACTGCCCACCCAGTCACATGACTCCCCCAGCCACACCCACCAAGCCACACCCACAAAACTGCTAGTAAAAAAAATTGAATTCCACCACTGGTTTGAAGGAAACTACAATAATGGTACTGGTTGCATACAGCCATCTAGTCATGATTTTCAAATCCCTGTTCAAATAAATGATTTATGTATTCATCTTGTGTCATTTTTAAACTGTCCCTTTCTGATTTCCTATTGAGAAACAATAACAAACATGGCATTCTTTATCAGTTTGTATCAAAACACATGCAGGCCTTTGAGACAGTTTTGACACTGCATCGACTGCATAGATAGACCTTGCAGTTTTCTTGGCAAGGTTTCTCTTAACAAAGTTAGGATGAAATAAAAACCTTTTTATAAAAAAACAGGAGGTGGGAGCATCTTGCACTTCTGTGAGGAAAACAGTTGCCTAAACTGAGAAAGCCATCGACGTTTTCTCCATCCCATGGAATTCAGAAAGGGGCAGGAGCAGGTCCACACACAAGAACAATCTATTGAATATAAACTTAATCCCAAATTAGCAGATCATTTCTAGTTGTATTGATATGAAATCTCACTGTTGGAGAATATTATGAATACTATGAAGTTGTATTTCCATTGTGAGTATGACCTCTTTAACTATTTGTCCATAAACAATCTAACTGTGCAGTTTGTGCCTGAATACTGTATTTATGTATTTCTAGTTTTTCTTCAAGTATGCAAAGCACTTAGTTTGCGCACATATTTTCCAGTAGTTGGGTTGAGGATTGGCAACTGCTCCAAAGTAATCCAAGCTTCTATGACTGACCAAGGACTTGAATCTGCTTAACTCTGGTATACTCAGACGCTGCATCACAGAATTTGTCCTGAAAGCGAGGCATGCTAATCTATCCAATGCCATAAACATCCACATTGCTCCTGCAGGTGTCAGTATCAGACTATATACTTGTATTTCTCAATGTCCATGCATTTTTTTTGTGACCATTCCTGTGCATTTGTTGACAAAAAAATGTGTTAATAATGTTATTTATTTCAACAGTATATATTTAACTTTTCTACAATTATACCATGATCATTAATTTATATAATCATCCTTTAAAGAACAAAATGTAATCATTTATGATACAACTTGCAATAGTTCAGTGATATAACCTAAGCACTTAATTCTGGAAGCTTGTGTCTTTTTTTTTTCATCTCATAAACAGAATGTATGATTGGACACACAAGGAATTTGTCTCTGATGCATAAGCTCTCAGTGTACATACAAACAACAAAGTGATAAGTCATAGATCATAAATCATAAGAAAGATGCAGTCATAAATCAATATTAAATATTGCCTAAAACATAGGAATAAAATATGTATTATGCCAATATAATATTCACTAGATATAATCCAAAGTTGAAGAACATGAAATAATTTAGGCTGTTTGGTACTATTGTAGTTGTTCCCTTTATTGGATATCCAAATGAGTTTTTAAATAAACTGAAATCCTGATTATACATTTCCTGCTTATGAATATGTTGAGTAAATACTAAATTTCTGTTGCATCAATAAAAAAAAATATTCAATCCTGAGATTGACGTTCCCTCGAACGCAAAGAAGCAGATGTGCAAGATAAGATGCCTCCTACGCAACCAGCTGGATTGGCCACAATAAAGAGGGCATAATCTACTTCACGGCTCCCAGCATTTATTTAATCTCACTATCAAGTAAATCCGGGCAGCCAGAGGATGAAGAAGTTACACGTTTTTTCCTCTGAAAAATACAATTCTACAATTTTGATTACATGATTAAAAAGTACTTGAACTGGGAATACCGGAATGTACCAGAGGGAACATAACCTAGAAGTTGTGAGTGCTCCATCACTGGAGGTTTTCAAGAAGAGAGCCATTTGTCCAGAACGGTAGAAGGTCTCCTACTTGAACTGCGGGTTGGACTAGAAGACCTTTGTGGTCCCTTCCAGCTCTATGTTCTTTTTTCTCCCTTGGCCACTACTTGGTCCCCCTTTTGACACCTTCCTGTCTCTCCTGCCTGCTTAGAGCATCACCCCATGACAGGAGGCCGAGTCTGGTGTGCGGGCCATGAAATTATCGTGTTTTTCGGTGTATAAGATGCACTTTTGCTCCCCTCCCCAAAGTGGGTGAAAATGTCTGTGAGTCTTATATAGCAAATGTTGCCGAAGCCCCACCCACCTGCTGGCCATTTTTTGGGCTCCGCATGCCCCGTTTTCAGGCCTTTCTCAGGCTTTTATTTTTGGCCCGTTTTAAGGCGCATTTTTTGCCTGTTTTCAGGGCTTTTTTCAGCCCATTTTGGGGGCTTTTTTTTGCTGGTTGGGCTAAAAAGCCTAAAAAACCTAAAAAAGCCAAAATATAGGCTAAAAAGCCTCAAAAACGGGACAAAAAAAGTTCTGAAAACAGGCAAAAACAGCCTCAAAAACAGGACAAAAAAGCTCCCAAAATGGGCTAAAAAGCCTCAAAAACAGGTTGAAAAATGCCTCAAAACAGGTCAAAAAGAGAAACGCACAATATTTCTATATGCACGTCCACCAAGATGCCTACAAGTTGTGCTGTAGCTCCTGGGCACCCTGTTGGAGACCCTGCCATCAGTCATTCAAATATTAATTGTGGCATTAAACCCTTCCCAGGAGGGTTTCTGTTGAGTAATTTACATGGAAGATTGTGGTGAGTCTGCTTTTGGAGGTGGGAAGCCAACCTCTTTTGCCTACTCTTTCTTTGCCAGCTGCAACCTGACCTGCCCAACCGGCCACTATGGTGCAAACTGTGCTGAGCTGTGCAACTGCCATGAAGACTCGTGCAACCCCTTCACCGGCATGTGCCACATGGGTAAGTAAGTGCCTGGACAACCTCCCCCCCAAACCTCCTTGCCCAGGCTGTGTGTGGAGAAGTGCAAGGCCCAAAGGTTCGAAAGTCATGTGCCACAACAGCCTCGTCACACTTGCGGCTGCCGTCCTGTCTGTTCTGACCCGGGTTTAACAGAATCACAAAACAGGCTTTTGGTCCCCCAAAAAACTCCTTTTAAACCCTTTCCTGTGAATTCTTCTCATTCACATCCAGAAAAGTCCCAGCAGTAAACCTTCCAAGGTTTTATTGCAAAAACAGACCTTATCAGTCTTTGGATAGTTGCCAGGCTGAGTTTCCAGTCCAAATACTTGGCAAGGAGTCTCTGTGAGGCACGAACTCAGAGAAGCAAATCTTCACATTAATGAGCGAACTAATTGTCTCCTACAAACACCCCTTCCCTTTTGCTCCTATTTATTCCCTCTGGGAGGGGCCATTCAGCGTCCACTTGTGCCTTTCCTTCCGAGTCGACCCGTGCTCCTTAGTTGTTCCCTTCTCCTGACAGTTCTGCGCATATGCGCATCTGAAACAGGCTCCAGCTGTTCTTCTGCCCCACTGATCTCCGACTCCAAATACTGTCGGATGGCCCCGGCCCCATCTCTGCCTCCAATGCAGAGCACCCACCGGAGACTTCCCCCAACTCCAGGAGTGGCCCAAGGTCCTCCCCAACCTCCTCACTGTCCGAGTCTGCCACCGGCTCCACTGGCAGCTGGCAGGCCACAACACTGCCTTTTTTCAGCACACTCTGCAATACACACACACACACAAACACATCCCACCTTGGAAGGGCAGCTAGCTGGCTTGTGGCTCGTGGCTGCCTCCCCTGCCCACTGACTCTCGCCAGCCTCTTTTCCCCAGAGGCCAATCAGCGGATGGGAGTCATTGGCGCTGGCGTCCTCCTGATCTTCCTGCTCTGCCTCCTCCTCTCACTGTTGTCCTGCTGTTGCATTTGCCGCAAGAAGGACCAGGCCCAGGAGTGAGTACCCCCTGGGGGGAGGGGGGATCGTGGGGGATGAGTGGGGGGAAGGAAGCTGCGGAGGACTGGTCTTCCAGAAAAGAGCCCTGCTTGGAGCCAGGACGGGGGAGGAAGGACGGGCTAGGGGGCACTTTCCTCTGGCCAGCTTCCCTTAGCTGCCCAATTTCCTGATGAACGATTCCCAAGCCAGAGATTTCTAAGTGAAACAGTGGTTTAATGAGGTTTTGCCCTGTTTTACGACTTTTCTTGCCACGGTTGTTAAATGCATCTGGCTTCTCCATTGACCTTATTGGGAGAAAGTCGCAGTAGGGGGTCATACAGGATCCCGGAGCACTGCAACCATCATAAATATGAATCACTTGCCAAGTGCATGAATTTTGATGGCATTAACCTAGGATAGTATAGGACAGGACAGGACAGGACAGGACAGGACA
>JAEANM010010279.1:0-15879 GCA_017656035.1 Myanophis thanlyinensis
AAAAGGAAGGATGGAAGAAGGGAGAGAAAGAAGGGAATTTGTGTCTCGAGGCCGCGCTTTTTTTCCCGATTTTTTTTATTTTATTTTTTGGATTTTTTTTTTTTCGATTGTCCTCTTTTTTGGAAATCAAAATATGGTCACCCTAGTCTTGCTTAGTAATGAAAATGTTGGGCTCGGTTGTGGTTGTATGTTGTACTCGTTTTTCATTCCCCTCTGTAGCCAGGGAAAGGCTGAAAAAACAAACCAACATTGCTCATCAGTTCATTTCAATCTCAATAGAGTTCAGTGTTAGTTACCCCCGAAGGACCCGTTTTCAAGGAAGACAAAAAGAAAAATTATTTCCACCCTAATTAAAACTGGACCTGTTTAGAACTAAATTTAACTGTGTCAATAAACCTTCCAGTGATCCAGTTAAGCACGTCATGGGGCCAGAGCAATAATGACTTATTTATTTATTTGGTACTTTAATATATTTTCCATGGCCTTATTTGTGCCACTTAAATAGCTATTTGCCTCAGCTCCATTTATACAACTATGCAGCAATTCATCCAGCTGTCCTCACAATTATTATTTTTTTTTACTTTTATCACCAATGTAGTAGATTAATGCTAAAACCCTGGTTTGAGATATTAAGTTATTACGCACAACAATTCAAACAGCCTGTAGGAGATGACCAGGCTCAGCCTAAGGGAGGGAGTGAAATGAATAATCAGTCATGAGTCCCTGTGCATCCAGAAGAGATCTAAGTCCATTCCACCTTGAATTCCCTAACTCCCACTAATTTCCCTTGACTGTTAGTAGTTCAGATTCTTGTAAAGACCTTAAGCTTGCAATAAATCCTTATACTCATTTGAACTGCCTGAATCTCCTTTGAGTTCCCCGTGCTTGACAGATACAGCCTTTATGAGCCAAAGAAATGATGTACCTCTAAATAGGTGCTTAGATTGGACAGGTTAATCTGATGTTTCAAAGCTATACTTGGCCCCCGGTAAATTTGGGTGGGGCCTGAAGAATCTCTCCAAAAGTTGGCACTGAATTGCAGTTTTCAGTATGAATAGAGAGTAATCCATGTAACTGAATATAATTAATGTGATTTACGTTCCATTAAAATTATTCAAAAGTTCCATTTCATTTCTCCACCTACTTTTTGAAATATGATAGGCAGGTGCCAGTGAAATGGGTGAACATAAACTTCAACCACCAAATATATTATGTACCCCCGGGACAATAATTTTCCAGGATATCTGCTTATAATGATGCATTTAGTAGATGGGGAAGCAAAATCAATCTGCCTTTTCAGTTTAACATTTATTGCAGTCAATGAGTGGCTAATATAACAAAACAAAATTACGCAAACTACGTGACATATTAAAATATACAGCATGCTATCATGTTAGAAAAAGTAGGGGGTATATAAGCAATTTGAAATATATCACCTAGCCAAGTTTTGAAGTTAAGTTGTTGTTAATATTATCATAAAATAAAAATAATATTTCTTAACTAGTTTGGCAAACATGGGGGGATAGAGAAAGAGCCAAAGACATCCATGTTCCACAGAGAGGAAACTTTATAGAAAAAAGAGGTAAACATATTTTACTAAAAACGAAACAGAAGTTTTATGGTATTTAAGAGGACAAGACAATTGAACTCAGATTTAGCTCAGCCATATTCTAAAATATACTTGCAAAAAAACATAAGGTGCAGCCAAGACATTTAATTTTATCTAAATATTCTATAAGGAATAAAGTGCTTACCACTGTTTCTGCCTATCACGATGAATCTGCTATTCTATTGACATATGCTATACATTTAATTCAATATTGTGGTTTAGATGTCTCTTTTGATAAATTTCAGTGAAAATCTGTGCTAAGAGTTGAGCTGTTTCACTACTTATGGAGTTCGAAAGGCAGAGAGAAGAAAGGAAAGATGATAATTAAAACAATGTTCATGTAAATCCATGCCACAATTGTTTCTGGGACTCATTGCCTGGTTGTTTTGGAAGTTAAAATAATCTGAATAGTTCTTGATCCTATTGTACCAAAGAAGTTTATCTTGGTTTCCCTCAAACTTTTCTTTGTTACCTTCAAAGTCTTAGATATTAATCTGTATTTGTCTGATTTTTTATCTACTCTTGTATTGTAGGCATATTGGAAATAACATCTGTGGAAATTGGAGTGGTGGCTGTTAAATCCATTAACAGCAATTATTATCTTGCCATGAATAAGAATGGCAAAGTCTATGGATCTGTAAGTACATTTCACTTTTTGTAACTTTTATTCTTCTGTTTGTGATATATATATATACAGTGAGAGTTCAAATTCACCCAGTGAGCTTCTGTACATAAAGGACTTACAAAGCAAGTTATTATATATAAACAGAGAGCAAACCCCACTGATGTTGTTACTATAGGTCCATTGTCCAGCAATGCTCTTCATATTGATTGGAAGACACTTATGATTGAAATGTTGGTCTTCCACATGCAAATAAAATGCTCTTCAATTAATTATATTCAAGTATTTCAAGCTGTTATTATCCCTTTCCTTCTTGGACTGGGAATAATCCTCTATAGCTCAGAACCTTTGAACCTTTTTTATAGGTTTCTTATATCTAGGGTAGTATAAAACTAATGTTCATAGCTCCAATAAATGTTTTCCATTTTTTCTTGGATTAAATAGCCCTCAAATAGCCATATTTATTTAAACTTCACTCTGTCCATAAAAATAAATTCTGTCCTGATAACCATGTTTCAAAGTTATAAATAATGTGGATATCCAGCTATGTTATTATCTATCTATTTACTACTAAAAGTGTAAATTTTAATCCGGCAAAACAGGGAAACAATTTTTGAACCAAGATTCAAAAATCTTCAACCAAGTGGATTAATTTACAGAATGCATCCAAAATCCAACAATCGTGATTCCCATGGAATGAAAATTTGGCAAATATTACAAACATTTTATGAATAAAAATGATCATAAAATAGTTTATAACATAATACAAAATGTCATCTAAAATATTTCCTCTGCTAATGTTTGTGCTATGCAGTTCAACATTGGCTACTTTCAAGGCAGGTACATCTCTGAGGAATGGGACAATTCGCTGTAGCCAACTTACCACAGTCAACTTGCCACGGCCAATTTGCCATGGCCAACTCACCACAGAACTCACTGCAATGCAAAAATTCAATTTAATTATTTAAAATAACTTTAAAAATATTTAAATTTTTATCATTCACATTTTATTTTGTTCCTCCTTTGGCATCCTTTCTTTAATTATTCTATTCGACTATTTCTTTGATATTAGTGTAACTCTTACCCTGCGGTGACTTGTCCCACAGTGAGTTGACCATGGCGAGCTGTGTGTGGCGAGTTGACTGTGATAAGCTGACAGAGAACCATATCTCTGAATATATCCCAACTTTTCCAGAGAAGGCAACACATTAGAAACATTGTGCAGAGACATTGACGAATCTGATAAGAAAATATCACTGAAAAGATGACACAAAAGAATTACAAGTTGTCTAGGTTAATAATAAAAATAATGTTAAAACCATGAAAAAAAATTCATGTTTAGCTTTTCTCTATCTATTATTTTTTATCCTTTGATCAAAATCACCCTCATTATATAATATAATGTAAACATTGATGCAACATTTGGATTTGAAGACCGTTCATACAGTTTATAAATGTCTGTTATCCTGGGAAATATTTAAAAAATTAAACAAACAAATCAGATTCACAGATCTATTATTTTATCTCTTATTAGAAGAGTATTAGAATATATTTAACTGGAACCCACAATACCCCAAAATTCATTTCATTCCAATCTTACGAGACATTTTTCTTCTGGAAAATTTGTCAAATCATCTGATTTATATCAGCTTTGAAATCCAATAAATCCAAAGTTGGGGAGGGGGAATTTATATAGACTGTATGAAAGATTTGTTCATATTTAGTTTAGATCTTCTAATAAAAACCAGAGTCACTGCTTTTTGTGCAACCTTACAAATAGTAATAATTTCTTAACTGATGTTGCACACACACAGCTTTCACAATGACATGGTACAATAAATCATGTTTTGTAGCATTTATATAATTCATTATATTAACTATCCTTAGCAGTCTTTATAAATTAATTTGCATTATTATGCTCGTCTGCCAAATTTGGTAAAGCAGATTTGAGGCTAAGAGATAATAAATTTCTAAAGCTATTTGCTAAATTTATGGCAAAAACAACATATTTACAAAGCAGAATGGATCAAATATGACTTCTATTTATGTATTTTATTTTGTTTATGATGTCAAACTTGAAAATGTCCCAAAGATAGGATGTATCACATGATTAATTAAATTGATTTGTTGATGGGGTAGTTAACAATGTCCACCTGGTGAGTTTGAGGAACTCCAAAATTATTTTTTACAAAAATGAAATTTCAGAAGATCATTCAATAGTCTAGAAATTTTGGTGGTCTTGCATGAAGCCTTGTTTCTGAATTCTCATGTGATATCAAATTAGATGGATATCATGGGGGATCAGCAAAAAATAAAAATGGCAGGAGAAATGAAATTGTTTTGTATGAATTTGTATCTTGGTGAGATATATATTAAAAGAAGATGAAGCTTCGATCATGTGGTTATGTCTACCATCTTTATTTTTCTTAACCTCACCCCGAAAAACTCCATCATATAAAATATTGGAGGTGAGATTTGCAAGTTTCTTAAGATTTGACTATCCATAAGATTTTGGCCATTTTAATTGGTATGGAGGAGGTGGATCTCTACAGGTAAATCTAAATTTATTTATAGTGATTAAACATTCTAGGGGGAAAAATTGTATTTGGATTAGGTAGCTATGTCACATATATAAATCTTCCAATAAATAATAGGTAATTTATTTCCTTTGGTTTAATTTTAATTTACATTCAAAGAGAAATAATGTTTCATATTTATTTAAAATAATTTTTAGTATTATAATTATTCGTTTTGAACCATTTAAAAAGACACTGGTCTATGCGCCATCACAAAAATAGTGAGACACTGGTCTATGCGCCATCATAAAAATAATGATTCATTTATTCAGCAACTTGGTTACAAAATTTCTATACCAAAAGTGTGTTTTTAGTGGGTTTGGGAATTTTTTTAAAGTAATTTCTTTAGTTTGATGTACTATTTTAACCACTTCAGCAATTCTTGCTGGGAGTGATAAGCAGCATAAAATAATTTTATAAGTAAATGTATATATAAATGTATATAAATGTAATACATTAATCTGATTGTCAGCTTTGAACTGAACCTGGCAGTTGTCACTGATTAGTTGTCTAGATTGAAGTTCTAGAAGGAAGGCTGTGTCCCATAACCCTCCAAACTCCCTAATATAACAGTCAAAAATATCATACTGGAAATGACACTGAATTCCTCTAGTGTTATATAAACTTACCAGAGATTTAATTATTTTTTTCCAGAACCAAACAAGGAAATGCTGCTAAAATATTTGTTTTTTTCCGGAGGTCATCATGAATGCTTAGATCTACTCTGATCTCATTTGCTATGATTATCTAGAACTGAAATCAAAATACTGCATTAGTTTGTAAACTACTTTTCTACTTAGGACTCTGGCTTGCACAATATTCTGTATAAAATCCATAATTATGTCAGTAAGATTTCCTCAGAAGTTAAGATTCCTCGTAAGACTTTCTAAGGTACTTACAGAGTGATATGATAGAGGTCTTTGGCTTTGACAAACTGGTGGATGCACAAAATAGCCTCAATGATTTTTAATTAATTATTTTTCAGCACAGCTTTTTAAAAAAAGTATATACACTAGTACTCATGATAAATGCAATAGTATTCATGATAAAAACACAAAATTGTGTTTCTAATATTTGTCATCTTTTCTCCTGAGAAGGAAGATAGAAATAGAGCAATGCTATTTCTAGAGATGAAAATAATAATAGCAAAAACAACAACAAAACTACTTTGGATGAATGAAATTAATTTTGTTCAAATTCATACATATAGTAGTTCATGGCAGAATGTGTTTCCTAGATAATTAAATCAATTACCAAAAGTTATGAAATATAGTTCAGAGCCCAGCTTTAAATGATGCCAAATGAATCAAAAGAAAGCACTTGGTTTTTTTTTGTTTTTTTTTTAAATATATATTTTAACAATGTATGAAGCGGAGATTTTAATTAGGATTACAGGGAATGGAATTGTAGTTGAAATTGAGCAGATTTTGCATCCTCCATATATTAATGCATAACTGTAACAGATAGTTGTCAATCAGATTATGGATTCTGAAATGTAGGAAACCAAATAATTCCAGGATTGTACTCTTAAACATAATTTAAAAGCACTTAATGTTTAAGAAAAATTAAAGTTGTATTTGATTTGTCCTTCACTGGGTCACCTCACAAGTCAATTACTTTACTAATTCTATATGTTACTTCTCTTATTTTGGATAATTGCTAGTAGAGACTTGTCTGAATGACATTAGAACCATTCTTTTTTCCTTATCAGTTCTTCCATCTTTTAAAATAATACGTCAAAGCATTCCTTCCATAATCTATAGCCATTTCTATTCCTAACTCCCAGATTCCCAATTTGAAAAACATAAAGCATGACCTTAATGAATGTAGAGTCTAAATGGATATCAAACTCTATGATAAAAGTGAACTTCAGGTTGAATAATGATTAGAGAACACCTGTGCTTTTTAAAATTGTTTTTGAAGAGTTTTAACTTGCCTACTTTTAAAGGTGGTTTTAAAAACTCCGGGGCTTAGTATGTTTATTGTTCTTGCTAAAAAGCAAGCATAAAATACGTGAAAAGAGAGAAAGCAATTAGTGGTTTTTCTCATTACAGAAATAAAAGCATATCCTTATTTGTTGTTCAAGGAGAACAGTTTGGGATTCACCTTGTACTTCACTTACTTATCTTTCTCTCTGTCTCTTTCTCCCTACCTCTCCCTCTCTCTCTCTCTTTCCTTCCCACTCCCACTCCCTCCCTCTCTGAATGCTATCCATTTTGCATTTTCATCCACTGTAGGGTCTTAGTCCAATCTACAATACGTTAATTGTGATCAACAGATATCTAAGGTTGCCTGATCTTGCTTTAAATCAAGCAAAACACACAAGCTAAATACTGAGCATGTCACTTAGAAGAGATAGATCTATGAAATGCTGCCTGTATTCCAGGCAGATGCGCCATGAGTGTGTACACATTTTAGTTTGAACTTCTTGCTGCTGTTGATGCTGCTGCTGCCTCTGTTGTTTCAGCAGCACAATAAGACTGTGTGCTGCACCAATAATGTTTGAAACTCAGTGGCTAGGCAAATTATTTTATTCTAACATGCGCACTGCTTAATTTGTCACAGTCTGTTTATCAAGCAAGAATGATACAAACAAGGGAGAAGAGGAAATGTCCAAGAAATGTTTATTGTAAACTTTGACAGTTGGGTCTAAAGATCCTTTTTCAGAGGCAAAAGAAACTTACCATTTATGGGCAATAGCCACTCTGGCAAACAGGATATTTGGCCTTTAAAATGGACCCTTTTGGTTTGAAGCACGTTGGGCTATAAAATAAATGCTTGGATACTTGGATGACCCTCTCTAGTTCTCTGTATTTTGGCATCTACCCTGTGGATCAAGCCTTAATGGTGCATGGAGAGACACACAACAACCCTACAGAAAGGATAGCCACCAGGTGTATAAAAAAAAATCAGTTCTAAACATACCCCAAAGTTATTTATTTATTTATTGTACTTAGCGGTCTTCATCTTCTCACCTTCTGATATTGTCTGTGTTTTTTGTCTCTCTGTGTTTTCTTTTTGTTTTCGTACAGAAAGAGTTTAACAACGATTGCAAACTGAAGGAGAGGATAGAAGAAAATGGATACAATACGTATGCCTCCTTCTCCTGGAAAAATAATGGAAAGCAAATGTTTGTGGCTTTGAATGGCAAAGGCGGGACGAGGAAAGGACAGAGAACCAGGCGGAAAAACACTACTGCTCATTTTCTTCCCATGTTAGTTGACACACAGATGAAGGACTTTTTCTACTGATAGCAGCTGAACCAAAGATTTTGTCAGGAATACCTTGTACTCCTCTCAAAAGGCAAAGACAAAAACAGAGCAGATGTCTGCTTAATGGAAAAGGGGAAGGTTTTCGATTCTCTGATGAATTATGAAGTACCTCTAATTAGTTACGTGTCATATCCTATAATCAAGACACAAGCTGGATCAAATGGAATCGGAGCTTTTTCCAGTGCAAGTGAATTATGGTTATTATTTTTTATCTTGCCGGTAGAACTGAAAGGATATGAAACAATGTATGGGGAAAGTTATTTATGGAATACTAACTCAAATCAAAGAACTTCATTCAAGCCTAATGATCCAATGGACAGTTAAGCATTTACTGTAAGCACATGGATCATATGCAGAAAGAAGAAAAAAAATTGGAATGGTCTCATATGGAAGAGATGAATAGGATTAAGAAACATAAGCATATTAAAGTTGTTCTAACAAAATAAATAGTATGATTCCCCATCTCTTTGTATGCTAACGCCATGCCTTTGTATTTCTCCCTAAGTTATTTATTTAATAGGATGTTAAATATCTTTTTTTTTTTTTTTTTTTTTTGGATTGTTTGAAGGATTTTCTTACTTGCTTCCTCTTGCCTAATGGTTCTTTTCTTGCTGTCTATATTCTTTGCAAGATTGACAAAGTCAAACATTGAAACCTTGCCCAAATTTCCATAAATACAGGAAGAACAACACAAAAGAAAAGCATAGGATTGTAGATTGTGTTCAGTTGTGTTTCCCCCTTTTTCCCCCTCTTGAAACTTGTCTTTTAAGATTTGCACTTAAAATTGATAGGATCAGAAATGAATGGAAATGGCAACAGGATCTGTATGCATTTATCAACATCTTTGATTACTGCTTCCCTCACCGATCCAAAACTTCCTATAAAGCATCATCTACAGAGTTTTGCTGCTGTTTTGGAATGGGCAGAATTTATTTGGAAACTCAAATATCATTTAATGCCTGGCCTTAAAGGTATTGAAATAGAATCATAATTATTCTTTTTTTTAAATGAGGCATAACTATATATGGCCACATGTTATACCAGTGTTTTTTAACCTCAGCTGCTTTAGTGGACTTCAATTCCCAGAATTAGAATCTTAAAATTGCTGAGAATGAGAAAAGCTGTTTATACTAATGTGATTTCTTTTCGGAAAGCCAGTGAATTAAGTCTATTGAGCTGATAACATCTGAATAGCTATTTGTTTACATCACCACCCCCAAAAAATAAATAGAAAAAGGCATTCCTTTGACTGCAGTCTGGTTCAGAAAACAGCCCTGAAATATATAGTGTTGAAAATTGCATCCTCAATCTAAAGAAAGTTCAATTCAGGATAGTTTCAAACATTGCATAGGAGTTTCAAATATTGCATAGTAACTGCAGAAGGGAAAGGAAATTGCATTTTATTTATGCTATCAAACCCAATGCAAACCCCTGAAGAGATGTCTTTGTTTCAGAATGTGTTATCTCTTTGTAGAAATATATACACTTTCCTGTAATGACTGGAACCATGTACTATGCTGCTCCTATGCTGCTCCTATGTAGCATTGAAAGCTGTCCAATGTTCTTGAGCATATCAGTTTAAGATGTTTCTACTTAGTTCTACTAAAATCTTACCATTACAAATGAGAAAATTAATTGAAACTAAAGAATTGGCTGAACATCGGATATGAGCATTCACCTTTAGTTAGGTGTGCTGATTGTCAGCTGTATTCCTGGGAACCTTGATTTAAAAAGTTTGAGAAGTAGTATCTCAATTGATGGTGCTGCAAAACTGATAGAAGAATATTGGGATTACATTGATCAAAACAAGTAGCTGATCCCTTTTTATTTAGGTCATTACTTGCTGTTAATTTTTAATGCAGGGGTGGATAATCCACAAATTACATATTCCTATGCTCCGTGTTCCTTTTGTACAATTTCTGGACCTTCTTAGAGAGAAAGTACCAAACAATTGCAATGTAGTTACTATCACCACAATCCTGCTATATCTCAGCCATGGGCCACCAATAAAAGTGTGATTAGAGATTTCAAAAACAAAAGAAAAGTCGAACTCTTGGTCCAATTCTTCTGTGACATCATTCCAGTTTTGGCCCACCCACTACATTTCTTGGCCATTAGGACAAAAAAAATTAGAGACTGCTTCCTAAACTGACAAATTAATCACACCTACATTAATGTTTAGAGGCTAGGCTTCTTTGCATTATGTATTCAGATAAGTAATCCTAGCTTCAACTCCTGTGGATTAAGAGTGCACAATCTAGAAAAGGTTCCACAATGTGATCTCCTGTCAGTGTGAGTCCCAGAGCGAAAGAAATCCCTTGTCATCTTGGAGTGAATATTTAACATCCGAAATGAACTGATGGTCATACAGCCACTCCTGGCCATTTGAACGTAGTCTACTGTAACTATATTAATGAGAATGGATCTGGTATAAATTATTTGAGGATTGCAGAAACTATTTTTCTTATGTGTACATAACTCTTTTAAGAGCCAATATACAAGCAACATCTTTCTTCATCTATCAAAATATAAGCAATGGCTCTAAAGTGTATTATTGGGCATAATTTTAATGGAGGGCTCTTTTTTCATAGCTTACACTGAATAATGCAGTCTTCAGTTAAACATAATATCAACTTCTTTCAGTCTGAAAAAAATTATATGAATTTTATTTGTTTGTTTTATTTTTTTTCTCTTTAACATTAGAGAACTATGGATCAATATAACCATAACAAGATTCATTTTGTTAGAGCAAGTTAAGTAGAAACTGTACATCCAACCAGCATGTAGCATTCTCTTCACAGTGTATCTCACTAAATAAATGAAGAAATGCTTACGTCTTCTTTGCAGTGTCTATAGTGAAGAGCAAATGTAGTTTGTTGTTTAATGAATATTAATATTCAAAATACTTTAAGGGGCTAAGTATATCGATACTGCAGGTTATTTTTCTTTAGGTTTTTTTTCCTCACAAAAAGAATGGGTTTTAAAAATGTTTGGAAATAGTAGTTTGGTACAGATGCTTTACAAATACGGTCCTTTTCAAAATAATGCATAATTGTACAGTGTTGGATCATGTTGGTGATTTTTATTGTACTCTTTTCCATTCTCCAATTCCTTGAAAAATCAGTTAAAACTGTCCAGTGGGGAAATTATTCCAGAGTGTAATATAGATTGGTATAACGTTTGTACAGGTAGTCCTTAACTTAGGGCCATAATAGACCCTGCCCATTGTGAGCGTAACTTGTGATACTCGTAAAATGCAACCGACTTGATTTTAGTACCTTTCTTATGGATGTCATTAAGTAATTCTGTGGTTCTTAAGTGAACATTGCAATTGCTATAGGCGCAGTTTTGCCAAAAAAATGAAAGTAAATGCTACTTTCTGCAAAAACATTGTAAAATGCAGTGATGTGACTGCAGTCAGGCATAGATGCAGCCTAGTTGGCAAATGCCCATAGTGAGGTCACATGACTGGGGCAGGTGAAGGGACAATTGTCAGCACTTCAAATCCAGTAAGTACCCCTAGTTAGACCTGTCAGGACTTCAAATAGTCATTAAGTCTAAAATAGTCTACTACCTGTAGAACAAGGAAAATTCATCAGCAATAAATATATAATGTAATAAAGATAAAACAGTCCAACTACACTTCCTGTGATAGTGCATGGCAGTGCCTGTGCTATATGTGCATGGCAGTGCCTGTGCTATATCATATTCTTATCCCAATCTCTTCTTTTATCTATGATTCAATATATTCGAAGGATTGTATTTAAATTATCCTGTGCAGCCCATTTGCCAGTTTTTCTAAATCTAAGTGCATTCTGGAAAGGTGGATTTCAAATCCAGGATTCTCCACCAGCTTGTTTTGTGGCTGGGATGTCTCAAAATCGAAGTCACTCTACCTAGAAATTATTATGTGTGGAGTGGGAGGGAGATTGCCCTGCGCCAATCATCCTTATCTAGACCTGATACGTACCCTAGGATGTATTTGGCCTTGCAAAATGTTCAAACTGGGAGTTGCTTAGCCTTAAATACAAAATGCTTTGCCTGGGTGTTCCCTCACGCAAGCCCCCCCCCCCCCAAGAAACATGAGATGGTGGAATAATTGTCTTGCACAGCTCCCCCCTGCTTTCACTAGACGTTGCCGACTGACTTCGAGTCACGTGGGCAAAACAGTATTTGGCACAAGTTCACCTTTCCCTGCCTGATATAGTGAAATGCAGCTCCCAGAAAACAGAGTTGCACCAGACTGGGAAAGGCTGGGCTAAAATATTTTTTTTCTTGTGGTTGAACAAAAATGCTTTATTCTGTGTAAAACTACCAATAGTTCGATTTGGAGATGGTGGCTGCATAATGAAAGGCTTGTCCTATTAGGGAAAAAGCTTTCCTTGTGTTACCTTTGTTGTTTTGTTTTGTTTTGTTTTCAAAGTGATAATTGCAACTGACAAGGCATGGTGGACCACCCACAACAAAAAATAAATGTTTGGTTGACAAAGAAAGGATTGGATGACCACGCTCCAAAAGAGTCGATGTGGTACAAACAAAGTTCTCATGTCACAGAACCATTAGCATTGGTTTGGGGTCTTGGGGAAGGGAAGATGTGTAAACAGTCATAATTATAGGACTTCAAAAAATGTGTAGAAAAGCTTCTTGTGGAAAAAAAGATTGGGTATAAAAATATTTATTAATAAAACATAAAAGTTAAGGTGAACAGATGTAAAGATATACAAAGTGGGAGGTTAACAATGTTGCTCTCCTTATAAAAATGTCTATACTTTTCTTTCCAAATGTCTTTGATGTTTATTAGAGAAGGAAAAAGAAACTTTTTTTTTTCTGGTTTAAATTTGCTTTTACTGTGCAGAATGTAACAAAATCCCTAATAAATTGAGCTATTGATCTGTTTTTTTGAAAGGAAAAGATTTTTTTTCCCTCTCTCTCTCTTAAATCATTTGCCTCTAAAATGAGAATTACATGTGCTGAAAATACAGTACATTAACAAAAGCAGATTTTTAGAGCTTGGGAGTTGGTATTCAGAGTCAACCTTCTTTTGAACAGGTAAAATAATTGGAAAAGGTTGAAAAATAAGGTAATTTGGAAAGAGAAAACTGACAAGGAATGACTAAACGTGTTCAGAGTCTGCCTTAGATAGATTTTTGAAGACCTCCCAGCAGAAGTTCATAGCTATTTCACTCTAGGATCGTTGAGCTTTAAAAAAAATAACTTTAAAAACCCTGCAAAGTTAATGTGCCTTGGTGCCCACTATAGCAGTCTTTGCTGCAGTTTTTCAGAGTAATATTGTCCCAATATTAAGCGCATGTACAAGGAACTTATCAATGTGAAATATTGTTGGAAACAAATCCAAGCACTGATACGACTCATTTTAAAGGGATTTGTGCTAGAGAGCTTATGGGTAAATGTAAAGTGTCTTTCTGTATCCATCATAAATCTGAGACAATCTGATCATATTTTTTTTAAAAAAAGGATGTGCACGGTATGTGTGTTTTGTGGTTATTATTGTTTTTTTAAAAAATAGGTTGAACATGTACAGTATATTTAAATAATAAAAGTTTAAAAATAACTTCACTGCTGAGAATAAAGAATGGTTTCTTCTTTGTTAAATTATCCTCAAAATATGAAGTGATAAATGATTCTTTTTTAAAAAATTAAATTGAAATTGCATAGAAGAATTTGATAGCTTCCATGTAGTTTCCAACACAAACCCTGGCTGTGTTATTACCACCAACAAATGCTATATCTACCTTCTATACTTCACCTGGAAGATGGGCATAAATAAGGCTGCTTTTTTTTTTCACCATACAAGTAGTTCTACAACTTATAACTTACATCTTAGCCCAAAATTTATGATGCTAAGTGAGAAATCTGTTACATGAGTTTTTCCCCATTTTTCTTGCCACATTTCTTAAGTGAATCACTGTAGTTGTTAAATTAGCAACATCGTTACTAAGTGAATCTGGCTTTCTCATTTGCTTTGCTGGTCAGAAGGTCACAAAAGGTCAATCACGTGACCCTGGACACTGCAACCATCACAAAGATGAACCAATTATCAAGCATCCAAATGTAAATCATGTGACATGTCATAAGTGTGAAAAATGGTCAAGTATGGAATACTGAGAGTCCACACCTCTTAAAAGTTGCCAAGGTTAAGAATCTCTGGAACACGGGTGTCAAATTCACGGCATCCTGTTGTTGTCATGTGACACTTCACAACTTTTCCATTTGCGGAGCAGGGTGGGTGTGGCCTGCGCATGATGCATCCAGCCTGTGGGCCGCCAGTTTGACACCCTTGCTCTAAAAGAAGTCAAATTGGACAACACGTGATATAATTCCGCTCACACATGTGAATCAGCTAGGATTCTGGGCGCATAGGCTCTCTTCTGAAGAGTTTTATATCATGACCACAAGGCAGGCGTACTTTCCGTTTAAAGCAGTGTTTTCAAGATTGAGAATTTGATAGGTTTTTATGAGAAACCAAGAGGGAAAAAGTTCAAGCTTATTCTATCACTGGAACTTCACCTTTTGATCAGAGGTTGCAGATTCCACACACCCCCTCATGTTTTATTTTTTTGGCCTGAAACGTTTTGAAAACCTTTCAGTTAAAATAACTAGGCAGCCTTTTCTCCCCAAAGCATTCTGTTTGGAAGGAAAGCAGAAGTTTCAATACGTCATTTCTTCATCAGAAGCTAGAATGACCAGTCCCTGCATGACTGAGCTCTGTGTGTCCTATACATACCATTGTGGAATTTTAAAGTAATTCTTTCCATTTCAATTTTGACCTGGAACATAGGATGACAGGCAGATGAAGATATATTTGCTAGTTTTAAAGAATTGAAATGAACACTAGCATTTTTCTTGTCAATGCAGTAGTTTTGAGAAGCAATTCCTTTATGAATATATACAATTAAATGTATAGAACTATTCAAATACCCATCTTTCCATGATGCAGTAGTGTGGTTACATTATGAAACAGTGAGATTTTAAACCCTCTCTCTATATAGCATATATATAGAAATCATGGGGAACATGGTGGCTCAGTGGCTAAGATACTAAGCTTGTCAATCAGAAAGTTCGGCAGTTCGAATCCCTAGTGTTGCATAACGGAGTGAGCTCCTGTTACTTGCCCCAGCTTCTGCCAACCTAGCAGTCCGAAAGCATGTAAAAAAATGCAAGTAGAAAAATAGGGACCACCTCGGTAGGAAGCTAACAGCGCTCCATGTTCCCTTGGCATTTAGTCATGTCAGCCATATGACCACGGAATCATCATCAGACAGTGCTGTCTCTTCAGCTTAGAAACAGAGATGAGAATCACCCCCTAGAGTCAGAAATGACTAGCATGTATTTGCGAAGGGAACCTTTACCTATACAATTATACACTAGAAACAATGTGTTCAAGTGCAAAAGAAAGAAGTTTCTTGGTTCCTTTAGAAGCAAGATTCACTGTGAATCAACCAACAAATGGCAGTTTGCATTAAGAAACACAGGGATGAAAAGAACACATTCCCACCCAACAATGGAACTCTTTCTTTTGTCTGCAAAGGTGCTACACTTTAATATCCTGGAAAATCTTTGCACAGACAGACAATCTTGAAAAATGTCCAATAGGACACTGCATGTACATCCGCCCTTGTTTCCTTCCTATACGGATTATATCAAATAGTATATAAAACAGTTCCCTGATGATCACATTAGTGCTGCTTGTAAGAAAGAGCAGTGAAGTAATGCGGCATGACAGGGGACGTCATACCCCTCTGGCTGCGTCAAGGTCTGCCCCCGGAGCAGGGCGACACG
>JAEANM010010280.1:0-15878 GCA_017656035.1 Myanophis thanlyinensis
GCCGCAATATGATCTTCTAAAGACAGCCGTACATCCAGGAGGACACCCAGATTGCGAGCCCTTTCCGTGGGGGACAGAGTCTCCCCTCCCATGGCCAGCGATAACTCAAGCTGGCTGTATCTGGGCGCAGGAAACCACAGCCGCTTTATTATCAAATTCTTGCCCAATAGCTTTCAATGATGAGACACAAATGGAATAGGTTAGGAAGAAGATAAGGATGGTTTTTTTTAAAGGAAACATTAAATTTGAATGAAAGCTGAAGCTTTATACCACAGTGAATCCAAGAAAATTCACAGATCCCACTTGTATTCACAGTTTATGTTTCTCTGGAGTACCTTGGAGAGCCATAGAAGACTCATATACAATGCATGCTGCTGCTATTGAAATTGTGGCTAACTTGAGACCAGCATGCTGTTAAGGCTGTTCCCTTTCCTTCCACACTGCTTTTCTACTATGATTCCTACTTGAACCCTGCACTTGGGCTAACACAACTCTTTGAAAAAAAATCCAAATCTTTTTAATTTGTTCCTGTAATTGAGTGATTTTCTGATTTTTTTTTAAACTCGATATGGTAACTCTTCTTGACACCACCAGATTTATTAAAGCAAGAACAAGAAGAGGTGGTAAAAACATCCTTGAGGCCTCAGGGAACGGCATTATTTTTCTTGTACATGTAACAGTTTAGTTGTTCCTTTTCTATAAAGTTGGCTATTACATATTAATCATCAAAGAAATATTAATTTCTCACAAAATGCAAAAAAGCATTTTTCAGTAATACTTTTCCAGTTACACTCATATATTGTTTGAGTCCATATAAAACAATTCCTTAAAGAATTCTTAACTTTACATAATATGAATCTGACTATATTCCTTCTGCTAAGTTTGAAAATCAGCTGAGTACTCAATTTTCTAAGTTATAAATAAATGATAAGAGATAAAACTTAATGTTTTCAGTTTCTTTACTATACCTCCTTTAAAGTGATTTGTATATGAACACACATACTCATCAGTACAAAAATACATATCCAAGAATGAACCTTATATTGTGTAATAATTATCCTGATCTGGTCAATTTAGTTTTGGATGTTTGGATATTTGAATATCTGTTCTCTTGTGCTGGATAAAGACTGTAATAAAGTTAAATAAGATGTTCTATCCACTCAGATCATTGTGACCATTTTCATCTAACATTGCTCATTTTGTTCCTTCTTGGAAGCCTAAAAAATAAGGAAAATGAATAATCCAATCAAAATCCATTTGAAAATTGCACATATGCAGCAAGATTTGAGAAATCTATATTTACATATAAAAAAATGTAGGGGAACAGAGACAAAGGTTGGAGGAAAATAAGTTGGACTCTCTTTATACTTTTATTTGCTTCTCCAAACTGATTCTATTAGCATATTTTCATGTTGCACATGACCTGAATCTTCTTTTTTGCAGATGCTAAGATACCCTTCAATTGCATTATTGAATATTGTTGGAGTATTTGCTGAAAATTCATGACCAAGTAAATTCACACAATTTGCTACATAGTAAAAGTAAACAAAATTATAACTCCATCTTAAAATGTGATAGTGGCTTTTCTGTTTTCAAAATTACTCTCTCTTACATACATGGGACTGTTTTTCTATTATTATAATATGGAGTTGTTTTGAGGAAAAAATGCAAAAATGACAAATAAATATTTTGGAAAACCTTTACTGGACATTTTATTAGACTAATGGTACAAACTATTATAATATATTGACAGCTTATGGATGTTTTCCTGGTGCTGCAGGCAAAACAATGGCAAAAGTGTATAGTATTGCATTTTAATCTTTTATAAAGCTACCAAGGGGGCAAAATAAATCAATTTTGAAAGGAAATCACATTTACTTCAGCTGTCACTGAAAAAAAATAGTTTTATATTCTACTATTTATTCTTTTAGTCCTATTTGAAGCCATTTAAATAATGATAAAATAGTAAGACAAACAGTAATGGAATTGAAATGCCAAATGTCCAAACCATCAGAAATCATCATATAACATGCAAGTAACTGGGAATTTTATAGTTTGATAGCACAAAGCATGGACAAGTTAAAATTCTGATTAGAAACAAATCTATCCAACAAATGATAAAATTTCTAAAAGACTAAACTGAACAGTGAGGACACCACCACCAAAGCCATCAATACTTGAATCATCTCTAATATACAAAAAACTGCTAGAATTATTAATTGGACATAAGCTGAACTAGAGATTTTGGACTGAAAAACAAGAAATATGATGACTATTCACTATGCATTATACCCATGTAATAATATATAATATTGATAGATTATACCTGCCCGGGGAAATGGAGACAGAAGTTTACTTCAAGTCAAATATAAAATTGGTAAGAACATATAGTTGAAAAACTAGTAGTAAATTAAATGAACAGGTTAAAATATTGTTAGGTTAATCAGGTTAATATGATTTCTGCATACTGACTGATAATGTCTTAACTCATAACATACCAGACACATACTGTGGTTTAAAAGAAGAAAGTGTGGATAATCAATGTGGTAATAACAGCATATAGTACAATAGACAAAGAATTAGATAAGATCACAAAATATGAAGAGCTGAACATAAAAATGAAAAGAGTATGATAATTACTGGGATCTATGATAGCCCCAGTGATTATCAGGATGCTATATCAGAAAAGCTTGGACAGTACTTAGAAAATCTGAGCATTGACAAAATTTCCATCTATTTGTTACAAAAGACAACCTTGCTTGGATCCACACATATAATGTTACAATATATTATGACATTCAATGTACTTGAGAAGAACTTGATGTGTATGAAGGGTGACACCACATACAAAACTGGCAAGTGTGATTTCATCTTGTGTGTAAAATAATAAATAGCTTACATCTTGCAACACTATCTTCAACACCATCAAACAATATCTGCCTATCCTAGTTCCTTGAAAGGATTTAATAGGTGGATAAAAATGCCATATTAATTCTAAACATCTGGCTGACTATGCAACAAACCATAAACAATAACATTTACAAAACAATGTATGTTCTAGGAATTTTAACATACATAATTTCTTTAATTTGGAACTAACCACACAGTATTTCATTCTTTTTCAGGAAAACAACTATTTCCAGATTTTGAAAAGTAAATGAAAAGTATCATATTGAAATATCTTACTGAAAAAAGTGCTTCATGTTATAAAGTGTCTTTAAGTGTAGCAAACTGTAAAAATCTAACAAAGCTGGAAAGTATAGCTTTTTTTCCTAGACAGAATAGAAGAATTGTAATTCTTTTGTCTGTGTTCACAAAAGGGTTAATATTTTTAAATCAAAATTATAAGTAGAATATTTCTCGTTACCTAAATTTTGCATCTTATTAAAACCTGCAGAAGAAAGAAAGCATTTTTCCGTAACCAGGTGCAAAGCTTTGATGAAATAAAAAATTGTAGAAATATATTTTTCTTCTAAAAATGTGTAAGAAGAAAATTAAGGAATGTTCAATAAACTTAGTAAAATTCTAAATTACATATTAATGAAACATATAATTAAATTAGTTGTTTACAAAAATGGACTAAATAATCTATTTCTAGTTTGTATTGTTATATTGTTTCGGGTACAGATTGATCAATTTACTCCATTCTTTCCTCAGAATAGTTCATAGATCTACAATCACCAAACTTCTCTTCTGTTTTAAGGGCTTAAGGACCACAGTGGGTTATGTGTATCTTTTCAAGGCCTTTACTCTAAAAGAGCACAAGTTGGGGGGAGGAGTGTGAAGTGATTTTTTTTTTACTGGAAGTAAACAGTAAAAAAAACCAGCTATGATTGAAGCATCAATTTGTCCCTTAAAACCTTCAAAAGCTCACACAGAAATACTGTAGGTCTACCAAATAGTTTTGCTTGTTTTGGCAGACTAAGTTATTTTAACAGTTTTGGAGCACTAACCTAGAGCTATTGTCTTTCAGAATGTGTCTTTCTTGGTAGGATTCAGTATAAACAATGATGTTGATCCAATTTATTTTCAATTGCAGCTTGATTTCTAGGGAAATATATTTTCTGTCAAAAATTCTAATATCTACTTCTCTTCTCCGTATAAAAATGAATGGAAGTCCCTAGAAATCTGACAGAGAGCCAGCAATTCCATTCAATTGTCACTGATAAGTTCTGTTCTTAAATGTCACTTTTCCACTTCTCTTCCTCGCTCCCATCCTGCCTCCCTCCAATCCCCAGTTGCTTTATCAAATGACAGTTGTTTTGATCTTAGAAATGAGATAGCAAGAAACAGGTGAAGAAAGACAAATGATAGAAGTTGCTGTCATTTTTCTTTTGGTTAAACGTGCTGGAGAGTTACAATTTCACATGCATTTATAGTATACACACATGCACATAATTATTTATTTGACTAGTGACCCATTTTTATGCTGAGGCAGCTCACCATATTTAAAAACAAATCCAGAATATTTAAACATATTAAATATTTAAACATATAGAATGAAAACAATAACACAGATGCTCAAATCAGCCAACAGTTATAATCTTGGCAAAAGATATGTGTCTTTGCAGGTTTTCTAAATGCTGAGAGAGTGTGGTCAAATAAAACTCCAGACGGCATGTAACTTTGCACCATTTCTGCAATACCTGACAATGGAGTGCCTTCAAGATAGCTTCTTCTAGCTAAATGAAACAGATTCATTTATAACAGGAAAGATGGTCCAGTCAGGCCCTCTGCTGTTTACAGCTGGACTTAAAGGTCAATACCAATTCCTAAAATAGTGTCAATATACACTCAAAATAAGACACTTAGTTTCCAATATAGCTATCATATGTGACCTCTCTCTCCCTCCTTTTTTGGTTTAGCAAATTTATGTGACCACTATTTTAACTAAATAATTCTGACTAGCTTACAAAACATACAAGCACCATGTTAAAGGTGTAAAGCCATGCTGAATTAAAAGTAAGTGTAGCTCCTCACATCATTATTTACAGCATAAAAACAAAACATATATATATATATATTAATAGTAGTTCCATTAACATCTTGATCTCACTTAGAAGAGAGGAGGTGGGGTGGGGGAAGCCAATAGCATTGGTGCCATTTGGATGTAAGAGCTTAGGTCTATATATCTTGTGTCAATTAGCAGTTTAGCTGCTGCTTGTGCACCAGCTTCCGACATTTTCAAAATTCAAGAGTTCACAATCACTTTTGAAATTTACTATTGAAAATTATTTTTGAAAATTCAAAATTACATAGACAGCAAGGCAGCTGTTAACAATAATAATAATGATAATAGTCAATTATATCAATAATATTAATCCAGGTTTTTAATCAATTAAATCCTGGTATTATTTAGGATATTTTAAAAAAAAAATTACTAAAAAAAGAAACACCTTCCGAAGGTTTTAAATGCTGATATTGTGTAAAAGATATATGATAGATAGATAGATAGATAGATAGATTAAAATTAGAATTACAATACTTTGGCTCTCTTGAGGAAAAATTTATTCAGTGGGGCACGAAGAGAAAAGAATAAGGAAAACCTAACTCCAATACATCCAGTGTTTTGCTGGAACAAGCTCATACTTTTGTGTTCTTAACACTAGGTCTGTAGTTCTTAGCTGTACTTTTGTTTTGTAATCTGGAAGTCTTTACCTTAGTTATACTATATAGTTATATATATTTTTTGTTTTCAGATCTTCATCAAGCTTTCTGTGTAGTCTCATTGGCATTTTTTCTGTTTGCTGAAATAGTTCACAATAGCACTTTTAATATAGTGCTTCTCAGGAATTCCCACACATCTTTATCTTTTACCCCAATAAGCTTCTCAGTTATGGAATCCTATTTATCATTGTTCCGAGAATCTAAAAATGTACCTTGTTTCTGTGTTTTGTATGTCCAATATTATTAACTTTGTTCACTTTTAGTCTTTCTTACAGTCAAGAGCTCCAGCATTACATGGTCATTTTCTTCGAGGGTATATCAGTCTTACTTCCTCTTCCCCATTAATTGTTATTAAGTCCAGAGTGATTGTTTCTCTTCTGTTTCATCTTCCATCTAACCAAGCTCTTAAATTTGGAACAGGCTTTAGGATTTCTGGTTAGAAAGTTGGATCCTTCCTGGATCACTTTCATTATATGGAAAGACAAATTACACCAGTCTAGTATATACCGATTCTATACCAATCCCTATAAGCTAACCTATGTTACTATCTATAGAATAATCTGGAAAATATAAATGTTGTTGGAAAAATAAAAATCAGAAAAACTAGGAGGAATGTCTGATTTAATAGTGCTGGCATTATTTTTTTTTAAAAATGCTAAATTTAAGCTTAGATATTTTTCCATATAATTGCTTAGTAGTAAAATCTGTTGTGATTCATCAAGTGAGTTTCTGAGCAAATTGGAAGGAAGGTGGATAAATGAAGGTGGAAGAAATTAATGTTCTTTATTATGTACAATATTTTTTGCAAATATTTAAAGTAATAAATAAAGAGGCAATGCTTTGATGTGCTGTGAAGAAATATAGGAAGTCCTCGCTTAGCAACTACAATTGGAAGTGGAAACTTGGTAATTAAGTGAAGCAGATACTGACTGAAACTGAAACTGTGTTTATAATCTTACTTCAGCTTTTCTTTTCTTTACAGGCCTACAAAGATCATAAATGCAAGGATACGTCATAAAGTTACTTTTTCCTTATTAGAACTGTATTGTCACTAAATGAGGTAGTCACTAAACAGAAACTATCAGTATTAAATTTGTATGCATGAGCTATATGGTTTGTGGGTTCTAGGTGGATTGAACTAACCAGTTTAATTAACATGTTTGTAAATGACATTTACTTAATTGCCTACAATCAACATATATGCTACATATACTTCTCAGAGAATGGATACTTTAAAAAAGTACCTTATTTTTTTAATAACTAAGTTAGTCTTTCTTATTTTAAGAAGGCTGCAATCCTGTACATGCACATTATGTGGTGTGTGTGTGTGTACAAATATATATAGGACTGCAGCCTTAATTATTTAAAATAAGAAAGACTAACCTAGTTATTTAAAAATAAGGTAATTTTTAAAGTATCTCATACACTAAGATGTTTGAACTGGAGATAAGAAAATGCATTATTTCTTAGCCAGATATAGCTATGTCAAGGTAAATGGAACTCACAGATTAAAAGTGAATTCCATTCAAGAGATAGGTTGGACTCAGGGTCAAGTTGTTAGTTTTCAAGAATTGAAAGTCTTTTGAAAACTACTCTGTAATCCAATGTGTGCTAAGTAACTTGACCCACCTCTAATATTTTGTCCTTTGTGAAAGAAATTCACCTGGAACTAAAATTCCACTCAGTAATTCTTGTCAGAGAGAAGAAATAAAATATATTAATCCTTACAAGTCAGCTTTGTCTGTGTGTCTGATAATGGCACATATTTTGATAACTATATCTTTTATAACAGTAATTTTATTAAAAGTTATATTCACAAACAACTAATATGAGCTAAAAAAGAAAGAAAAAATGGAAGAAAAAAATGAAGATTTTTTTTTCCTTCTGATTATCAAACATGTGTTATATGAGATTTTTCAAATATAGCACACATAATCTGTACAGTGAATATAGAAAGCTCTATTTTCTCTCCCTCTTAATAAAACATTCATTAGTTTTCATTTATGACTTCTATTATATGATGGATCCACTTATAACAAAACATTCCTCTCTCTGAATCTGGGTAGAATTTACTTTCCTAGATGTGTCCAATAGATCATGTTCAAAACAACCATTAGCTAGTTTCATGTTCTATCAGCCAACCAGTCCTTCATATTTAGCTTTTTAGGAAAAAAGAAAGAAAGAATGGAAACAGGCAATCTTTGCTAATTATTCCCAACTCATATGCAGGTTGATAACAAATTAGTAATGGCAAACCCTAACTTAAGTATGAAAAACACATGACCAAGTACCCTAAATTGTGGTACTTATTCATCAAATATGTTTACTCAATATTAATCGTACTGAGTAATGTCTTCATGTGGGGACTCTTTTAAACCAGAGATAAATGAAAATAATTGCAATTTAGCTGAATTGTTATTGTTGTCAGACACTTACTGAATGTCTCAAATAAGCCTTACTGTTCAGCCTTGGTTGATTTATACTTCCCTATTTTAGAAATACACATGTTTTTATTACACTGGATACAGTTTGCTAAGCTTTGTTGAGAAAGATGAATTAGAACTTTCAATCTCTTTTGATGTAATTTATTTTAAAAATATTTGAGTTAGTCATTTCTCCTACACCTATTCTATTTAGGCTCCACTTTCTTCAAAAAATTCCAGCTTTTCTAACAGAGAAAATAAGTGTATATAATCTAAAATTGCTAGTAATCTTCCAGATATCTAGATACCATAAGTTAGCATCATAAAAAGTGGATACAATTATTATTACTTTAGTTCCCCAAAAAAAGTAGAGAAAAGAGGGATAGACTCATAATATTGTAACTTCTTATTTCCAAAATTGGTAAACTTGTATTGCAGAAAATGTCTCCAAAATCAAAGGACAATACAAAATTACAACTGAAAAACTCCATTGTAATGTAACAGGATTGTGATGTTTGAAAAGATATGGCAATCAGATTGTACTTATTGATAACACCATTACAGAAAATTGAACAACCAAATTTTGATTACATGGAAGAAATTACTTTATTCATGGTATATTTTGTAGTATATGCTTCACTATAAAATGAACTGATAACATCAAGAGATTGATTTATTACAGTAACATAAGCATACACATTAATTTAATTTATTTTTTATTAGATTAGATTGTTATACCCAATCTCAAAAATGCTGAGTGGTTTACAAAATTTCAAAAACAAAACTTTAAAACACTTAAAACCTATATAAACAGGCTGCTTTACAAAAACAACTAAAGCAATAACTAATATGACAGAAGCCACACAAATATAGCCGATTAACCCCAGGCGTGGGAACAAAATCCAGTTTTAAGGGTTTGTGGAAGTTCAGGAGACTAGGCACAGTCCACATGTCTTAGGGAGATGGGTGCTATTTCAGTGGGTGGGAGGTATACTTCCTGTCACACAAGATGGCAATATTTAATTGAAGCAACATAGAGTGCATCAGCTCTGCCTGATTGGGCAGAATATCAATCTTGAAACAAACAAGATTCTAGTATTTTTATCAACTAATTACTAATGTTTAGTTATGTTTATATTTATCAGAATTGCTTTTACATGAATTTAGGACAAATCTCTTAATATCTTTTATTTATCGGGGACTGAATCTAGGAAAAGGGTTAAAACTTGTTTAACTGAATATACCTTTTAATGTGGATATACCCAATTTTGCAGCCCTTACCCTAACCATCTCAAACTGATAATGTTACCTAGTTTGGGTAATGAAATGTCTGCAAAATCACAACCAAGCTGAGAGCACCAAGGGCCCCTTATTTCAATACTGAAGTACAAATATTCTCCTCTATCGATATTTTTCATATGTGTGTGTGTATATTTATGTATGTACGTATATGTATATGTGTATGTTTATATATATCTTTACAATGCATTTTCCTTTATTTTTTTCCTTTTTTAAAAATAGTATATATTATGTGTTTCTTCTGCTAATTAGAGACATTTGAAATATGAAAAAAGGTAGGATTTGAAGTCTAATGGAAAATAATTATTCTGTCTAACTGTTCTAGAAGTAAAGTTACATACATACATACATACATTTTCTCTTAAAATGTTTTGTTTCTGATAACATTATGCACCTAGAATAATAATAAGGAAACTGTATCTCAAGAATATCACTGTGTTTAGAAGGCAAATGCATATTCTTAAAAAAAAAAAAATTGTGGCATGTTCTTTCAAAATCTGGCATATTGTTTTTATACATTTATTTCACCATTATTTTCCTCACACAATGATCTACAATAAAAATCTGCTCCTGGTATTATGTCTGCTCACTTTTTCACAAAGATTTATTAGAGAGAAGATAAATTCTATTGATTTATAGTTATGTGTAGATTACTTCAAAAAACAAAACAAAAAAAACCTATTATGTATTTTTTTTTCCAGTAAGAAATGCTCTAGAAGGATAAAAAAAGTAGGGATGGCAGAAGGAGATATATCGGTAAAGTTCAGCAGTTTTCGTGGTTCATAAATTTGTTAAGTCAACTATTTTTCTTTTTGTAAGTCTTTTTTGGAAGCCATAAGCACGTGTGTGTGTGTGTGTGCATGCACAATGTACATACATGCATATACACCATTTAACACTAAACATAGTTTGCTAAAATAACACTTTGACAGCTTTAACTTTTTTTTAAAGCATTCTGTATGCCTGATAGGTTTCTTTAAAATTTCAAAATATCAACTACGATAAATCAGAATTTATTTTGTTTAAGGAAAATATTGCTAGATCAGATCTGCCACTTAGGAAATTAAATTTAATTTCCCTTTGAGGCTAATTAGCTGTTAGCATCTCAGCTCTCTTTATGCATGTAATTAATGTTTGTCATCAAATGGTTTTTTTTTTCATTGAGTTTGAGGAAGTTACTTTGGGCTTTGCCATTAAGCATTCTTTGCTTTCTTGAAAACATCCTTTGAAATAAATAGCTTATAAGGAATTTTCGTTGCCATTATCATAAAGGAAACCATACATTCTGAAGCATCAATATTACCAGTGTTTCTTTGTTCTGACAAAATCTTTCTCTTGAATTGAATTGTCGGCATCTGAAAGAGCTGAGCAAATCTAAGAAACTGTTGCCAAGAATAAAAGCAAAGCTGTAAGAGAACTTTAGTGGTGCCAGTTCATCAGTGTGTAGTCAGGTCACACACCATGTCACTTAAGCATGAAAAGACTTGTATCATCTTGATTAAAGCTTATGCACACTGAAATGGTGCATAAACCCTCCAAGAATTATCAGCACTATAAAGATTGATTTTCTTCTGTGCTTAGTTCCTGTCTGACTTTTCTATTTCAAAACCTCTTTTAATGGCAGAGAAAGCATATTTTATTCCAGATAGAGAAATATATAAGAGCACAACATCATTAATCCCACTGAAGTGGACTTCGAAATCATAAGTCACTAATGATTCATAACAGTCTTATAAGCAAACGGATAGCCTTGCCAGATGCAGGTGCTGTTTGAACATGCAGGGAAAAAGTGATTTTATTTTTAGATTTCAAAAAGATGCTAAACAATAATGATTTCTGTAATCTGACAGCAGGTCAAGCGTCTGTCTGTCTGTCTGTCTGTCTGTCTGTCTCATACACCACACACACACACACACTTACTTTAAAGATACAAAGCTATCCAGTGTGAGAGTTCATTAATAAACAGTAGAAACAATAGATGCTAAAATGAATGGGTTCCTTTCCTTAGGGACATATAAGCAATATTTCTATCCTCTGGTCCCATTTTTGCTTACTGTATTGTTAAGGATATGTGAATGTCTGAAGAGTTACTGACAAGTTGACAATGTTAAAAAAAATGGTCTGAGCTTGTTGCTTTGTTGAAAGGTCTTTGCAACTGACTTGAATGAAATTAATGTCCTTCTTTCTTTTATAAAGATTTAATTTTCCTATGCCTCATCTTGCTCTTGTGAAAAGTGATAGAGGACACATTAACAGAGCAAATTTTCCAGAATGCAATTTGAAAATCTATGTTTTGGACACCATAAAAATAGGCATATTTTTATAATATAATAATCTTTTAACAATTGTATGCTGTTTTTATAAAAACAAAAAACAAACTAAACTAAACTAAACTAAACTAAACTAAACAGGAGTATATCTTTCAAAGTATTTATTTTTCCCCCATGGACCACATAATCTGGATTCACAATCAATCTGGATTGTGCTAAAAAAATATTTACTTCTGATTACAACCAGAAAGGGAGATAAGTGTATTTCCAGAATCTTTGTAGAAAGCAGCTGAAAATAAATCAAAATATGTGATAGCTAGTCAAACAGGACAAAAGACATTACAAAAAAAAAAATACAAATATAAACAATTACTGGATAGGGATAGTCTATATATGTGTTTGTAAATGCTACAAGTGTAGCATGGAAAGTATAATGGAAACTTGTAGAAAGGTAAGGGATGTCATTTATGGATTCAATCGATAGAAACAATACAGATATAAAGAACATATAATGTCAAATGAGGAACCTGAAGCAAATATTATTTAAGTGACAATATCAGAAATTGGTTTATGATAGATTATTTCATTACACATTAAATTAATAAGTTAATAATTTTATTTAATACTTGGAAATTATTTTCATGTTTGTTTATTTTCAGATTGTGAGTTGTTAATGTAATTTCTCTTGCATGAGAAATAGTCTATTGGTACTTCTTTATACTAGTTACCTTTAAAAGATAATATTTGTTGACCATAGTGGTTTTCTTGCAGATGTTTTATTTTCAAACTAGGTAACATCATGAATGCACTGTACAAATGTAATGTAATTTCATTGTAAGAAATGTTTGCAAGAAAACAATCAAACACAAAGAACACCAAGGACCTCACTACTCACCTTCTCCTTTTTCCTTCCACTTTCCCCAGCATTATATCTTCTGCAGAGAGCCAGGTTTTCATATAATGTGCATTAAGTTGAATAATTTAAGTTTCATCATTTGTGCCATGACTAAGTAGTCTATTTTGTTCCATGATCCAGTTTTTTCTTGGCTATCCATGAGAAGTCTTTTAAGATTTCTCCAACACCAATATATTTATATCCAATATAAATAGCAAATAGTCTTTCTGACCTGCTTCTTCAAAGTTCAGAATTTGCATTTAGTGCCACAGAGAATCTTTACCTGCACTATGTTGTCTTTGTAATATGTACACATCCTGCATCTTAATAGCCCACCAGGTCTACTCTACAAAGTGCTACTCTATGATATAATTTTTAGATATAGTCTTATCTAAGTCGTAATGATTTGAATAGAAGATATAGTAATGCTTCCATTACTACTAACAATTGATTTTAAAAAACAGAAGTTATCCACCACTTTAATATCTTCTTTGTCAATTCTAAGGCTAATTACCATACATGTTCTTATTAGTTGGGTGATTTTAAAATTCAGTTTTAGTCTCATAATTGTTCACTGTGCTCCTTGATTTTCCTTATTACTGCTGCATATAATTTATATTTTAAGCTATCAAAAGGTGATATTAGGAGAAACAACTCAAAGATTATAAATCAAGAATGGAAGAATTTTTTGGTAGTGGTAATTTGGTAATTTTTTGATTTATACTTTAACAGAAATTCTGTAAAACATTGCTTCCCTTCCCCAATTTAAGGGCCCCCTTTTTAAAGTGACATGACTATTCACAGGTAAGATTAATAGTTTCTTATTTTACTTTACATATTGTACTATTTTTTCCTCAATTAGCAAATAGGCATGGTGTTCATCAATAGATACTGTATGTTCACTATTGTTCTGCAACCCTGGTTCACATAATGATGATAATTTAAGACAAAGTTTGATGTTCTTTGAATATTATTACTTTCAAAAGGATTGAAGTGTGGATAATGATGTCTGTATTTGACAGATGGTGGTCAATGGTCCACACTCCAGTGAACAGGTCTTGCAGGTCTGAAATGGAGTCCCTAGAAAGCTCCAGACAGTTGTTCTCTGATAAATGAGCATAACAGAATAAATGCATATGCTGATATTTCAAAGTATGGAATACAATTCTAACTCTTTTACTACCTTCTCAAACTTTCACTTGTAAATATAGATTCTTCTTATAATATATTTCGCTAACATCAGATAATTATAGAAACTTTCCATTTAAAAGTGCCAGAAGTTTGGAAGCGATAGCACAATAGTTCCTATTTAAAAATAAATAAATAAAATCCAGCTATAAAGAGTTGAGGTGCTCCATTGCACCGTTGCTAAACTTTTATAGTGTGTTGGTTCATAAACTACACTTTATGCCACTGTTCTGTGATTTGAATTTAACGTTGCATTCAATTTAATATAATAACCATCTCTACTAAAAGTGGCCTAAAACACAATGCATAAATATATAAAGAAAGAAATGAAATCAATATGCGTTTCAAGTTTTAACATAAATGAAAATGATTGTATTAGTCTAAATAAATTAGTCAAAAGATATAGATTGTTCTAAAACCTCATTTTGAAAAGTTGCATATATTTAACCTTCAACATTAAAGAATCTTAAAAAAAAAATCTTCCTATTATTCACTTTTTAATGTCTATACATTTTTCCAAGAATTACAGAGTATTTCATTTAAACAAGAAAATATTTCAGTTAGTATTTCCACAGTAGGATGTATTATTATTATCATTTTGTTCCAAGATTTTATAGTTGAAAAATAATAGTGAAATTTGTATGAAATTATGAGTATATAAGCAGGCAATTTTGTGCAAATAGGTTTTATATATACGAAGGAAAACTATAATTCAAGTAAAATGAGAGAACATTTCTGGTTTTGGAAATTTTGAAGGCATTTTCTTCAGCCAGTGACATCTGCAGCAAACTGGTGATATAAATCCAACCAAATCTGCATGATACCATCATGCAGATGTCAGTGTCCTAATGCCTGATGAATGACATAAGTTGTAATATTTGCATAATAACATTATACCATGTTCCATTATCCCCCCTCCATAAGTACACCTCTTTTCTGAGCCAACTTATTGATAAATTGACAAACAGTTGGGTCTTTGCTGAGCTTGTTTGTTTTCCTGCAGATGTAATGCCATCAGTTCATGCCAGTTCAACATTGAACATATATTCTTTATTATTGTAACTGAGCTACATAAGTAGTCAAATTGCAGAGGAAACAAAGAGATTTTGAAAGAATAAAGATTCTACACTACAGCAAGGATATAAACTGTCCTTCACATATGTTGACTAGCTGTATGCATATATTGACTTAGTTTCCTAACCTTAGAGATAGAAATATTTTCCAGCCTGTGCAAAATTGACCAACATTTTGGTGTGCATATCATGCACTTACAACTGAGTTTCAGTCATTAAGGTGTTAAAGAATGACTTACATCTCACGTTTAGTCCCTCTTCCCAATTTTTAGGATTATAATTTTGATGTAAAAGAACAAATTATCAATTGTTGCCAATATCAGTACTTGGATACAGTAACTCCAACTTGGATACACTAATTTTAACTCTAACGTGACATTATCTTATGTTATTACCATATCACACTGGTCTCATTAAATTTTGATGAATTATACCTCTCTTGCAAGTGAGCAAACTGGCTAAAGTCATTGGAAATGATCATCCAACGACTTCTAGATACTCATAGATTTTCCTCTCCTGATTTATAATATTTACACTATCCTCTTTCTTTTCTTTTTCTTCCAACTTCTTACTTATCTCCCTCTATCTTCCTTCTAAAAGCACATATGATGTTCTTGTTTTGGAGTGGCAGGCTTTGATAAACATATTGACATATTTCCTAGTTATTTATGAAAAGGACTTTTTCTGTTAAATAGAGGAATAGATGATGCAAAAGTAACTTTGAAAAAGGAAATTAATATGGGCAAAATCTCTTGAAGAATGTCCTTTCCATCATATTCTCAGCATTTCACATTATGAAATAATGAACAATAGATGAATGTGACATATGTTAAATTTAGTTTTATTTGGTTCAGGAAAAAGAAAGGTTGAAATATGTAAATAGCTAGCCATTAGTATTATTATTTTTAAATCAG
The DNA here is from genome assembly GCA_017656035.1 of Myanophis thanlyinensis. Taxonomy (NCBI): domain Eukaryota; kingdom Metazoa; phylum Chordata; class Lepidosauria; order Squamata; family Homalopsidae; genus Myanophis; species Myanophis thanlyinensis. Next base: position 15,730 of record JAEANM010010280.1, read on the forward strand.
TTGATTATTAAAAAGAGATCTAATAAATTTGAGCGGTATTTATTCTATAATAAAATTACCTTACACTGTTCTACAAATTAAGACTTAAAGGTAATGTTATGCAAAGCACCTGGGCATTCTGTTATCTAGTTTATTTATTTATTTATTTT
>JAEANM010010281.1:0-15878 GCA_017656035.1 Myanophis thanlyinensis
CCCAAGGAGGCCTGCCCTGTGGGAATGCACTGGCCGGTGGGAGGCTGATGGTGGCAACAGGCGGTCCCGTAAATACCCAGTTATGTGCCACTGCCAATGCTAGTGCCAACCTTATGCTTTCACTCTTTACTGTTGGCGCAAATCCTCATCATAGTGCATATTTTTCATCTGTGAAAAACCTTGTGCCACTAACTTTGCCTTATATTGGACCTCATTATTGGGTAGTACTTTCTTTCTGTACACCCATTTAAATCTTACAGCTTTGCAATCCTGTGTCAAAGTCATAGATGTGAACACTTTATGATCACCCATGGATTTCATTTCCTTGTCCATGGCTTCTTTCCACTTTACCTGTTCAGTTTTAGATAATGCCAATACTTCTGTATAGTTCTTTGGCTCATACCATACATTACACACTTTTACTTTACTAGCATAATACCTGTCAGGTGGAATCCCTTGGTTCCATCACTCTGATCTGCGTGGCATTGACTGCTCCTTGTTTCAACCCTTTTTGCTTCATATCTGAGTCATCATCTTCTCTTTTTCTTCTTCCTTTTGAGATTCTCCTCCCTGAATGCTAACACCCTCACTAAGTGGGTTACCATCACTAAGTGAGTTAATGTCACTAAGTGGATCATTTCAAAAATTTGCATCAATCTTATTCCAATTTTGCTCTGCAAAGCTAGCAGACCTGGAAATCACTATTCTTTTGCTCCCATTGCTAAAGCAATAGCTCTTTGAGGCTGGCTCATAGCTGTAAACCTGAGTTTTCTAGCCTTTGGTTGTCCTTTTCTTCTGATTGCTTTTGGAATATGCACCCATGCATTGCTTCCAAACACCCATAAATGTGCCAAAGATGGCTTTCTTCCATTTAATACTGCATATGGAGTATCACTCCACAGTCTATTGATTAAATAGCAGTCAACATGACTTCACCGTAATATGACCTGTTCAGACCAGAATCCTCCAGCAGTGAGTCCTTCATTGTTTGTATGGCTCCATTCTGTCTCAGTTACACGCTTCTCAGCTGCTGTCTATGGATTAGTACGTCTGTGCTTTATTCCTAACTGTCCCCACCACTGTTGAAAACTTGCTGACCCTATCTGAACCTCTATCAGCCTGCAGCTGACATACCTGTTGCTTATATCTTCTTTCTATGAAGCTTACCCATTGCTTAAATTTCTGTAGCACCTCTGTTTTACTCTTCAGTAAATAGCAGAACCCAATCCTGCTGTAGTAATCTACAATGACAGTGCATACTTGCTCCTCTCAGATTGGCTTGCATTAGCCCAACCAAATCTGCATGTATCAGTTCTAGAGCTCTTGTCTGCCTCAGTTTTTTTAAAAAGTTCCCTAATTCCCAGAATATCATTGTCCAATTTTGTCATTTCTATTCCTTGAGGTATGATTCGGCTCTCATTATCTTAAACCCTATTGATTTAGTGGATCAATATGCCTATGTTTGGATCCAACTCTATTAGGTCACTAGAATTAAAAATGCGTAACTGTTATCTGCAATTGGCTTGCAAAGAGCTCAATTCAAAATCTTCAGGTGTTGCTGATAAGTTCAATTGACTTCCAGCCAAAAAATTTCCTGATCAGCACTAGAAAGATAAACATGGCTCCAAACCATTCATAGAATTATTATAGATCTGCTATGGGTGTCTGCTATGAATTATGTCATCAATTTATTGAAATATATATGTTTGTAATTATGCATCTTACTTTTTTTCTGTTGTATTGTTGTTTTTATTATTATTATTATTATTGCATTGTTAGTTTTTAAAAAGCTGTTCTACTGGTCATCCAGATTTTCCTAGTTTGGTATTGAGTGGGCAGCATTTTTATTGGGAGGTTTTGCCACAATGAACATTTATTAGATGCAGTCCCACAAACCAGCTAATTAACACAAGTCTTGATTGTTCCATTAACCTACCCTGTGTAATTAAGATTCAGTGTGTTATATGAATTAAATAATGGCATTGTGACTCAGTTTATCATATGAATACAGCTAGTAATATGGACACTAAAGTGTTTCATGAACTATATCTTTGATATAAAATGCATGCTATATATTTATGAATGTCATTAAGCAGATGGGAATAATCTGTTGGTTCAACTTGAGCTCCTCACTGGTGACAATGACATCATATTTCAAAGTGCCAAATTCCGTACTCGCCACAGTCTGACTGTTCTGCACACGCTGCAACCACGTCCTGATGACTGTACCCAGGTACCACAAGGCAGCACCAGCCATGACTGAAGGGCAACATCCAAGTGTAGGCGAAGGATAGGGAAATCACTGAGGCAATTTTTCTGGAGTGGAAGTTAACAAGTCATAAAAGGACCATAGTTCCCACCCTCTGACATATCATGAAAGCACTTTGTGGATTGTTCAAGAATTGAGTTGTAACAAAACTGATTTCCTTTGCCCAGATTGAGTTACTGTGGAGAAACAAATATGTTTCATTGATTGCTGATTGAGATCTCAGAGCATGTAGTGTTGTGCAGACATCTGTTAAAATGGATAAATCAGAGTTAGTCTTTGTGAGAATCAGTTGCTGGGATATAGTAAACTGACTAAAAACTAGCTAAGGCCAATTGAATGCGTTTTATTCCTTACTAATAATGTTCTTGATTCACTCTTGCTGTTATCTCATTTGTGTGGGCCTTCTCTGAGATTATTTTACTAAAAGTCACAAGTGGTTTTAAAGTGATTGCACAAATAAATATAATACGTTGACATGAAAGGATGGTTAAACATATCTTAAATAGTTGATGAAATATTATTTTGATTAATCTGCCCAAAGTACAAATATTTGGCTTCTGCAGCTAGAAGCTAACTTGACTTAGAACATAATGCCACTTACTTCAAAAAAAAAAAAAAATCCACTTAATGCTCAATCTAGATCTAGAAATAGATTTATTTTAACAAGTTGAACAGTAAACATATATACAATATAATTACAGACAACCCTGTTTTTAGTATGCACGGAAATAGCCAGTTTTGCTCCAGTGTGAGGAAAAACAAAGAAGAAAGAGGGTAAATTTGGAGATGTTAAATGCTTAGCAAGGCTTACACGCTAGCACCTCCTTTGGAGGTAGAAAGACACCAATATCATAAAACTCAGCCTGCCCCAGGCAGTGAGGAATTTTTGTGCCAATTTTTCAAATTTACACTTTCATCATGGTTGACAAGAAAAAAGCTTTGCATGACTTAGTTCCTTTAAATAATTAGTTACAACTGCATAATAAGTTTTGAATGCTATCCTCTATGCTATGGGAAAGGTGTTATTTGTTGCCTATATCAGCAATTATTTTGAGATATGGCAAGGTACAAATTTAATAGTAATATCTGCTTTCTAAAAATTGATATTTACCAAAATAATTTTAGTGTGATTGGCCAGCCATCTCTAATATAGTTATCCAAAATGTCCCAATTTAAAAAGAAAACATATTTGGTATCAAAATCATGAAGGCATTGGCTGCAGTTCTCTGACTTCCTACAAGTCAGAGTAAGGCTATGATGCTAACCCCACTTGGAAGAGGCAGACTGAAATCGGTGGAATTTGCTTCCAAGTGGATGTGCTCAGGTACAAAGGTGACAGTCTGTGTTACCCCTGCTCTAGGGATGTTGCTGGAGACCATTTATCACCCTAATAGTATTTTGATGCCACTGTAATGTCCCTATCATTGTGACCAATTACCTGGAACAGGGAAATGTTAAAAAAAGGAAGGACGAAAGATGGAGTGTCACCACGGGAGCATCTGAAAAGTTGAAAAAAATGGGCTATTCATGGCCAGTTGCCACCCCTCCCCCCACTCCATTCAGTTTGTAGTGACTTAACAGATCACATCCCCTTATGAACAAAATTGATGTCTGCTATGGAAAAAGAGCTTGAGGTTTCCTTTTCACCCTACAGTATCTGGCATTCTATACTTCACTTGGAAAAAAATGGTCTTAATAATGGCCGTGATGAAGTTCAGCAAACAAACAATGACCGTTGATCCCTCGCCAGCTGCTGCAAAGAAGATCAACCATAATCTCCCTTGCACAGGATTAATCATAATATATATGTTTGTTGTTATGATTGCAACCCTGTTGTCCCAGCTGTCAGCCATCCGATCTGCTCCATTTACAGTTTCATAAAGAATTTTTTCACATCACAACGCTTCTCTGAATGTACAATATTTTAATATACATATAAAAATATAGCCCTGCTGTGTATATACTTACAACTCTACAGAGGAACCATTTTCCCCATACTGTCTTGCTAAAAGAAGGATTTAACAGACTGCATTCTTCAATTATTATTGTTAAACCCTTGCGAGAAGCTGCAAAACCATTTCTTCTTTCAAATGCAGCTGCTGAAGCCTCTTGAGCAGAGAGGACTTTTCTTAAGACTCTTAACGTACATTTGGCAAAGGAAAGGGGCAGAAGAGAATTTGAAAAAATAGGACTTTTTTTTTTTTAAAGATTCATTTGACAAAAATATAGACACTGACCTATATGTTCTGGCTAGTGGATTAGCACTCAGTGACAATCACCCCCCCACCCACCCAAGGCCTTGCCTCAAATCACTGGCTCAAAATAGGAAACCCAATGGGGAACTCTTCGGTCTAAATCTCTGAACAGAGAAATACAAGTTTAATAAAAAGCTCCTAGATGTCTCTTGTTTTACAGATAGGTAGCTGCGATTTTTGTTCATACAGTAGAAAAAAAACCAAAAACAGCCATAGGGCAGAAGCAGGCCCCTCCCGCGACCAGACCTTTCACATTGGGGTACAGTTTCAGAAAATCTTTTCATTCAAAGGACGTGGAATGCTAGGAGACGGAGAGGCACATCTCTATGCTTTGTTAGCTTTGCTCTCAAGAGCTGTAATAAACATTGGCTTTGATGGAAGACTGGCCTCAGTCGGTGTGTTCGGCGAGGGAAGTTTGCTCTTGATCACTGTTTGAAAAGTGTACGTTGCTTTAAAAACAAAAAGGTAGCCATCAAAGTGATAAGGACACTTTGCCCTTCATTTCATATAGCCCCCAATGCTTAATATGTAGCAGCAAAGCCAAACCGGCACAGTAACTTCAACAACTGAATTTGCTCTCGGCGAGTAGAAGGCCCGCTGTTCATTTCATCCCCCTCTTTGAAACAACAATGCTATTGCACCTGGGTAGACCAAAAGTCTATGTCTGTAGGAAACACCACGGTGACACCTAGTGGCACATGTGTGTTAAATCCTGTTCTTGTCCACAGTATGTAGTCTCTGCTCATTGTTCATCAAAAAGTGAGGATGATTTTCTACATTCGGTGTAGAGATTAGTCATAACTTTAGACAAGGTGTACTTTTGTTGTCTCTCTGCAGGATCGTTCGTTCGGCTTGCTTTCAGCAGGCAAAAGCCAAGTTTTTGATGGCGTCAACCGCTCTGAATGTACTTTTTAATGACTATGCAACCGTGCCGGAACACCGGACATGGCATATTGGGAAGCAGCGTCCACGTGTTAGTGTTGGGGTCATAAGCTTCCATATTTCCTAGGGCAGGGCCTTCGCTGCTGACAATTCCACCGGTGGCGTAAATTTTTCCATCAAGAACCACAGCGCTGTGCAGAGAGAGAAAGGAGAGGAATGCAGTTAGTAACAGTCCGCTAAGCATGTGCTCTATTTAGTAATTGATCCTGCTGTTTGAAAGAACAGCTTCCACATTAGAGTCATAACTGCCAGAAACCAATGACTATACTAACCAGCACATTCTGCCTTTGCCCACCTTAATTAATTTTCAGATTCCCCCTGTGGGTGAAAAGGCTACCACAAATGTCAATCAAGGGGACAGGAATTGGCCCTGATGACCCAGCAGCAGGGAGGGCACCATAGCCAATCTTTCCCTTGCTGGGATCGTTTAGGTACCAATATACACAAACGGAAAGAGAAAATTCAGGACAGCTTTCTACAGTCTCTGCAAAGACAGTCACAAAGGCAGAATGGAGGAATGAAGGACAGCTTGTGCTGCTTTGGTCTACTTCCCCCTACGTCCAGAGGCTGCAGAGGATGCAATGAGAATCTAACAGGTGGTTCACATGGCAGAAAGTTAAGCTATTTTCTTAACTCTCCATAGGTATCCAGGCTGCTCGCAGGGGCCAACCAACAGGGAGATGCAGTGAGCAGAGGAACTGAGAATAATTCAAATTGCCTTTTCTTCCTCCCACTGACACACAGCTGTCAACAAAAGAGCAGCAGCATTTTGATCCCGATTTAGGGGTTGGGGTGGAGTGGGACTCAAAAGGAAGACGAGACCTGCTCCATGCAATCGACCCGACATGGTTCTTTCCCCTTCACTTTTATCATTAAGAGGGAACAACCACATTCCCAATCAGAAGGGGAAAAATATTTTTTATTTATTTGATTTTTATCCCACCTTTATTAGTAACTCAAAGCAGCGAACTGCAAATGTTCTGTGTTGTGTGGCTTCTAGAAAAGAGAGTCTGAGGCTTCCCCTCTTCCATCCTATGTGTTCAGGTGCTGCAATAGGATTCGGGCGTTTTTGCATTTTGCACGCACAAAAACAGCACTCAAAACCAGAAGGCATCTAAAAACATCTTGGTTTAGGAATGTTATTAATTTAATAGTAAGTTCTTGAAGACACAGCTTGGTACTTATGCCACCGGCAATGTAAACAGAAAATGCCATTTTGTTCCATTCTATTTAAAGAGTATGTTGTGCATGCTGATTATAATGTGCATGAAAAAAGGGGGCTTCTTTGCATGGGTTTTCTTTCTTAATTCACCATTTTAACATTCTTTATAACAATGATGAATAATCATTCTGAATGTATGATGAGAATGGTATCAAAAGAATTTCTTAGTTAGACGCATTTACACTTCAGTTAAGTGTTATGTTATTGCGCCCCTTTTACTGGAGAACTGTTTGGCATATTTGGCGCTTTCATACTTGAAAACCACATTTCTTTTGGCTGTCAATTGGTATGAAAGCTCGCTCTGAGCCAGTGCTGTTTGAATCTCAGTCCAACCTATAGACCTGGTTTCCCAATGAGGAAATTTCAACATCTGGCCTAAACAATGGATAACTCAAATGGCAGTGGCAGAGGAAGCAAAATATGAGAATTTCATTAGGCAGGTAATAAATTACTAGATGACAGCTGTGCTTGGGCACTCAGTTTTTAGGGCATTCTCTCCAGCTCTTCCATCACTGATCTCTGAAAGTGATTGTTTTCGGGCCAGATGTGATTAAGTGAGCATTTCTGACGGCAGAAGAATTCCTCATTAACATCTGGAGGTATTTTGCCTGATGCTGAATCATCAATATCAATTTCTTCCAGAGCTGTTGCTGAAGAGTTCTTCTGAACCAAACATGTTTACCCTCCATTCTTTTTACACCCAGGGCTTGTCAAGGAGAGGCATTTCACAATCTCAGTTTGACTGGGTTGTGAACATTAATCCTTGTCCAGATAAAACAGTGAAATGAAGAAATATCCTCTCTAGCAGTCCTTGAGGTTATAAAAGAACATTTAAATGACTAAATTAGCATGTTCATATGCGTCACATTCTTTTTAATTCTTGCTGCCAATTTTAGTAACTGAAAACGGGAACAGAGCCACATTAATTTAGCTGGAGCTGCTCCAGTCTTTTTCTTTTTAAATTCCCTTTTATGGTTTTTAGGAAATATTTTTTTCTTTTTTCTTTTAAAAAAAGTGCCAATCAAAAAAATATCACCCCAGTGAATGATGATGCCAAGGCAGCGGCCTCGAGAAACAACCTCAAGAGACACCGAGAACTGCTGTGAGTAGCTGTGGGGACAACAGACATCCCAGCCCCCTTGCTCTCCTAAACTTCAAATTGTAAATTTTAATTTAATTTTTAAAGTGTAAATTTTCCTAAATTTCAAATTGTAAATTTTAATTTAATTTTATGCCCACTAGCAGTTGCATAAAGCATTTCACTAAATATTGTACCATATATATTATGTATGTGATAAATAAAATCTGAATCTAAATCTGAAAACAATTGCATTGTTTTCTATTAGCAATTGAATTAGCTATTTCTAGCTAATTCAATTTCATTAGACATTGCAAATCCCTATTTTTTTCCAAGTACAATTTTCACCAGCAAGAGGTGGCCCAGGTTTGATTTCCTTGTATTTTGTGTTGGGTATGAAGGAGATGTATGAAAATATTTTAAATTTCAGTGAGGAGCTGTCTCTGATGTTATACCAGTTCTTTGAACTGACCTTTACCTCATTCTGACAGAACAGGACAAGAATCTGAGTGACAGTGTCCCACAATGCAATTACTGTGCGTCAGATGAGCTGGTCCCTTACAAATCACCTCGAACTTTACACATCTGCTGGCTGTCAGCATCTGCCAGGTTCATTCACCCGAAAATAATGAAAAAAAACTCTCATTATTGTGCCATAACAGGTAAAGTGTTAGGACAATTATTGGACATCCTCAGTGACCTTGTACAGTCTTAGCCAACTGCCCTTGCCAACGTTTTTTTGGGGTCAGCTTATGGGCATGTTAAATATGAACCTTATTTTTGCCCTCTCATGCTGGATGACATAAAGGTTGTGACAAAAATTGGCAGATGGGGAAGAGAGATAGCAAAGGATCATGTTAAAGCGCTGCTGCTTTCTGAAGTGCGGCTGTTGCTCCTTTGCCAAAGCAGGATGAAAAGATTTAGACTTAACAGTGTGAAGGTGAATTTATTTGGAAATTTGAAGACTGAACATCAGCGCTTGTGTTCATATTAGCATGCCGAATTGTTTTCTATTTCATTTGCATTTATTTCCCTATGGCTGAACAAATGGTTTGTATTGCCCTAATTTGCTTAAATAAGCAACAGTTGGCTACTTTCATAACACATTCTAAGTTCTTAGATTTAGAGCTATGTGTAGTTCTGTGTCCTGCTCTTTTTCTTTTTATCTATGTTGTCTGATGTAGTACCTTGGTCCTGGGAAACGTTTCGTTTCACCGTGTACTGTACTGTACATGGTTGAAATAAAATTACTTGTGAAGTTAATTGTGAAATTACTGAACACAGTGCACAAAGCATATTTATCCAGAATATTCCACTGGTTGGAACAGCCCCACCTTCCTCAACCACCTTATTCCATTTATGCGGCATGTAATGGTTTTTACATTTAATTTATATTAGTTCACATAAACACACCATTCTCCTATTTTGGCCCGGCCCCTCTGTCAAATTTTAGAAACCATTGTGGCCCGCGAGTCAAAAAGTTTGCCCACCCCTGGCCTAGCCTATGTACGTCTTTGGTCTTAATAGTAATAGTAATAACACTTAGACTTATATACCATTTCATAGTGATTTACAGCAATCTGTAAGGGGTTTACAGAGTCAACATATTTCTCCCAACACTCTGGATCTTCATTTTACAGACCTCGGGAGGATGGAAGGGCTGAGTCAACTAAGCCAGTCAGGATTAAACTCCTGGCTGTGGGAGTTTGCCACTTTGCCACCATGGCTCAACTAAAACAATAACAGGAAGGAGTACCGTTACAATGGATGCTCTAGATTGAGTCCTGGGTTGCTTTATTGTCAGTTCATTCCTACTTTTGCAAAAAGGTTAAAAAGGAGCAAGAGGTCCTGAATAATACAGAACAGCCTGAGATAGATTGTATATTGAAAGCTTAAGTATGCATGTAAAAATAGTAATAAGAACATTGAGCAGACTATATTTAAACTAAAGGTTTGGAGGGATTCAACTCACAATTTTCAACCCTACACTTCTTATATGATATAAAACATCACTTACCCAAAAAGGGTAAGGCAGTCACAGGCAGCATTAATTAGTAATAGAGAATGGCATTCCTCATTTTGAATGTAGAAAACATTATTTAATTTATTTGGATTGTATTTTAACTTCCCAGGCAGCTTATGGACCAATGTAGTTCACCTCGTCTTCTGAGAATGGGAGTTTTCTACCTGAGACAGCAAATTATCAGGGTAATTCAACCAGTAGAGACATACCATCTGAGAAGATTGGATTTGGCTTAAGTTTCTTTGTGCTCACTTAAGTTTAACAAATAATCAGGTGACCGTGGAGTACAGGCAAAATTTCACATACATTATTTTTTTTTCTATATATGAAAATCTAATTTGTTTTTTTATGTGAAGTTTGTGAAGTACTTTGAACTGCACATATTTCCAGTTAGCATCTTTTTGTTTTGTGTGTGAGTATGTGTGAGGCTGGGGGTGTATGTTTATATTGCTTATATTCCAGTTTACACTATATTTGGAATAACAGATGTGAGGTGCTGTCATCTTAACTGTCGCTCCAATTGTTCATTGTTCTGAGAAGGTCACATCATAATTCATTAACAATAATTATTCCCTGGGCACACATTATACTTCTTTATTCAATTGCTTCATTAGTTCATGACTAATTCTCACATTTGTTGCTCCAGTCAGTGAAGATATATTTATAATACAAGTGGATGCTATTAGTTATAATATATTAACTGCCTAATTTAAAATAGAATAACTATCTTTAGGAAGGGCAATTAACCACTAATTGTAATTGATAATTCACATACCTGTGATTAGGAAAGACAAATAATACAAAAAGAAGGAATCGGGAGATGACATGTTTCAGTATTTTAAATGACCATGAACTGTTTTTTTCTACCGTAGAGCTACATTTTTAAAGAAGTACTTATGGAGGGTTGATTTGAAAAATATCACAGATAGTATAAAATCATAATAACCACAAATACATTTTAATGTATATTTTGATTTATTTGACTGAGTGTATATCATCATTCTATTTTCTTAACTGCAGTGCTTTTTTGAAACAGGTCCCTAGTAGCACAAATATATATTTAAAATTACTTTAAAGAAATAGGGCAGGAATAGTATCTAGGTGTCTTAGATCATAACTTCTATAATCATGTATCATTAGATAAATCCAGCTTCAATGAAGGGAGTTATGGTCAAAAGCATTTGGTGGGAACGGGATAATTTTACTTTGAAATGCAAATTAAAGCAGGATTAAATAAAATAAAATAAAATATGGATTCTGATTTCCATTTTTGTCTCATGCCTTTGACTACCAAGTTTTTTTAGGATTATTGTTGCCTAAATTGCATCTGTGTGTATGCTTTTATATGGCAAACTTGGAAGGAGTTCCTAAACTGAAGATAGACAGCATTTGGCATTTACATACTTTGCAATATGATACTGTCCTGTAAAACAGAATGTTGCTTTATGTGCAGCAATTTCAGTAGCACAGAAAATGTACATATGTGCACATTTTTCTGAGGGGGGACATTCCATTGTAAGTACTTGAGGCAGAACAGAATAAAATTAAATTCAAAATGAATTACAAATGGTAATGTTTGAATTTGAGTCTTCAAATTGTAAACATATTATAATATTTAATTTATATAAAAATAAGTAAATGGGAATTAACGAGGTTGCTTTTGTTTTTAAAATTTGACATCTCATCACTTAAATGGCATTATTAATCATAATGTTGTTCTGAAACACATTTTTTCTTGAATTCTAACTATTGGTGACAGACAACCAATATATACTGTATTATAAATATGCTAATCTTGTGTTATAATTATGAAACAGAAATGTAATTACTCGTGGTATTGTAATTTACATTTCATGTAATTCTTTTTTAACATGTACTTATAACTGTAAGCTTTGACAGAAGAGTTCGTTTAAATTCTACATTCTGTATAACTAATTAGCTTAATAATATACCATTTTACTGTCATAGGATCAAGGCATCTGGTCTGAAGCTGCAGTTTTGTACTAATGAAACTCAAGCTACGCGGGACAAATTTGTAAAAAAGTTGCAGCATTTGGGTTTTGACATTGCGGTAAATGAAATCACTGCTCCGGCACCTGCAGTATGTCGAATTCTGAAGGAGCGCAATCTGAGGCCTCATCTTCTTGTGCATGATGGTTTGCTAATATTTAAAATTTTGCATATAAAGTAGAGTACAATTAAGTAATTTCAACCTAATGTAGTTTCACTTTAGATGTGTATAATTCAGGAATGAAACTGTTAGTTTCACAGACTAAATTAATTTTAGATTAATGGTTAGATTAAGACAAGTGGAAGTCAAAACAAAACAAGAATCCCCAACTAATAATGAAAATGAGCAGATGAGGTGGTAACTGAATAATAAAATGACCCAATTAGGATGAACACCTGATCTTTCATCATCCATGTATTCTGAAGTTATGAAGCTGAGCATGGGGTGAATGTTCCTACTTCTCATTCTGTGCCAACTTTTCATTGAAGATCTTGGCATGTGTTCCAGTTTCTTGGTTTGTTAACTTAACCGAACTAAGTAATCTTCATTTGGGTTTAATGTGTTCTAAAATCTTCATGAATGAGCTGGCACAGGATAGGAGCAAAATTGCTTACCTGACCATAGTGTCTTCATACCGAAACTGGTACACAGCATAAACAGTCTACTGCCACATCTGACATTTGTTTCCAGATTCATAAAATAGGTCTTTTTCTTTTTTTACTTCAAACAAATATGGAAGCAATCCTAAGGTTGTTTTCTGTTCTTTCCTGTTGGGGAACAATGAAGATAAAACCTTCACCAGATTTCTTGTAATTTACAATCAATTTTATTCTGCTTACTCTTGGACAATGTAAGCATTCTAAGAAAGTCTTTCAAAATGTTTTCTACTTGAAGCATTTTTTAAAAACTCAGCCTTCTTTTTATTCTTCTGGGCACCTCTGGGCTTTGTTCACATGCAACTAGTTATCTTGAAGTTCAGAAACGTGACTTGAGGGAGTAGATGTATCCTCTTGGTTTAAGCTTCATTCTTGTCATGTTGAACTGCAACCACAAAATATCAGGTTGACATACAGTTATCTCCTTACACCTCTTAGATATATTTTTTGATTTCTAAGCTATCAAAGCCATTTTCAAAAGGCTTTTGGTTTCTGGGCAAGATTTTTGAAAATGACAATGTCAGGTGCAAGAAGTCAAAACAGAATCAAAAAAAGTACGAAGAGGGTTTTTTATTTAATGCTACCTATATACAAGAATCTGCACCGCTAACATTCAAGGAGAATTGGCACGAGATAAGAGTCAATGGACTGTGGCATAGAAATTTGAAACTGATGATGAGTTTGACCCGCCCTCAGGCTCATCTTGGTCATCTTCTATAGACAAGGTATTCAAGATGGAGATACATGGCCTGCATTATGTCTTATCAATTAGCCTGTATTTAGACCCAGCTGAACATGCTCCCTCTATACTTTTTATACATTTGTTTTGCATTTATTTATCAGAAACAAATTACCATATTTTTCGGCATATAAGATGCACTCCCCCCCCAAAAAATGGGTGAAAATGTCTGTGCATCTTATAAAACGAATGTTGCCAAAGCCCGCACACCCACTGGCTGTTTTTTGGCATCCACATGCCCCGTTTTTGGGCCTTTTTACAGTCTTTTTCGGCCCATTTTTAGGCTTTCTTTGACCCAAAAGAAAAGCTTTGCGGCTTTTCTCTGAAAAAATGGGCTGAAAAAAGCCCCCAAAATGGGCTTTAAAAAGCCTCAAAAATGGGCCAAAAAAGCTTCAAAAATAGGCTGAGAAAAACTTCAAAAACAGGCCAAAAAAAAACCAAACGCCTGAAAATGAACCAAAAAAGCCTCAAAGTGGCCCACCCAAAAAAGCTCTGAAAATGCCCCCCCAAAAAAGGTCTCGAAAATGGGCCAAAAAAAGCCCCGAAAACAGGCCAAAAAGAGCTTCAAAAAAGGGGGGGGAAGGCCTCAAAAATGGGCCGAAAAAACTACCTGAAAATGGGGCATGCGGAGCCAAAATCTTTTTTTTTCCTCTTCTAAATCTAGGTGCGGCTTATACTCAGGTGTGTCTTATACACCGAAAAATACGGTAGATTGTCTAAGGCCTGTTAATAACTTTTATGAGTGTGAACGATACTGTTTTTGCTGTACTGGACAAAATCGAGTAAGTTTTTGATTTATAAAGTAACATTTACACTGTACCCTTTAAAGGAGAGACTATGCAGTTCTGGTAATGTTTGAGCTGCTTTAGCTCAATAGGCCTAGGTCGATATGAACTTGGAAATAAGCATAAGTTGTCATGAAATATATAAATATCTGTTTATTACTTCTTAGATCTCATTCCTGAATTTGCTGATATTGATAAAACAAATCCTAACTGTGTAGTAATTGGGGATGCAGCAGACAACTTTTCTTACAAAAATCTGAATGATGCCTTCCAAATTCTCATAAGCCTGGAAAATCCAGTTCTGCTGTCTTTGGGAAAAGGGTAAGTTAATAAGTAGAGCTCTGAAAATGTTAAACAATAGTAAAGAATAGTAATGTTTGTTAGATGTCCACAATTTTTTCAAGTCTTAACTGCCTTCTTGCAATTTGTAAGGTGATCCAAGGATGTTTCTCAAATGTCCATCAGTTTTGGTGCTGAAGACAGATGTGTTTGCTTAATGACTGAGGCATTTGCTTAACGAACACTGCTAAAATTGGATCTGGACATGTAGTGATCCACTTAACAACAGTTTACAACCATAATTCCAGGCACAACTATGATCCTAATTTGAGGACTACCTATTCCATTGTGTTTCACTCATTTGGCGAATTTTTTTTTAAATAAACTAATATTGAACAATACATAGAGGTGGGAGGGATGAAATAGTTGCTCTATTCTCAGAATAGAGAAAGAATGAGTAAGCGATATGTAGAACATATCTCTTTGGGCCAGATGTCCTTAAAAAGGGCAGTGAAGGCTTTCTCAGACTTTTAGGATTAAGTTAATATACCTTTGAGTGATGTCGGGTATGCTTTTTTGGAGCAGGTGGTTGCCTCAGTACCTTGTTGGAACAGGGCTGTTAGAATCACAAGTCTTTCTGGGGAAAGTCATGTCATGCCTTCAGGAACACAGTGAATAGTTGAGAGCTAAGTAGATGCAAAACGGTGATCACTAAACAATGTGTCAGAAGGATGTTGGAGAGGGGCTTTCTCTCAGTCTGCCTTCTTTCCTAATTCATCACTTGAATTGCTGTTTAATTGCATCCAATAGCAAGACTATCTCTTCATCAATTCAGACAAAAAGGAGGAGTAAGTAACAGTAAGAGAAAGTTGGCTTTCTCTGTCTATATTTGCCTAGCCCTAGAGCATTAAAGGAACCCAGCTTAAATATTTTTACGTAGGAAAATGAATAATAAAAGTCACTAACCTGTTTCTGAGATTCAAGTAAATGAATTCCATTGTTGTTCAAGTGCAGCAGAAGTCATGAATGCTTCAGAAGTCCTTAACCAAATCTGTAAGAATATACAGAAACCTAATTTGGAAACATTACTTTTTATTATAAGAACATTCAGATATTTAGAATTTGTCTAGCGGTGGTTGGACTGGAAGACCTCCAAGTTCCCTTCCATGTCTGTTATTCTATATTCTTTAAAACTTAGATATTGTTTTGATATACAGTCATGAGAACTCCTAATTAAGGAATTCTGTGGAAAGCATCCTAATGAAAGTAGGGTAATTGTTTGCAAACAAACTGAAGTAATCATTTGCAACACTCTTAAACTTGGTAGAATTTCTGAGTAAGATGTACAGTATATTAAATCTCACTGATGTTCTTATAACTTTATTCACGTTAGCTGTACCATATACCAGCTGTACTTCTACTAATTGCTTCATACAGAGATATAAGAAGAAAGTAGGGATCACGTTTGCATTAATTGTGTCAAGCATACTAAGTGGAATATATTTTATAATGGGCATCAGCTTCCTCTTGTAAGATTTTATACAAGTTTGCTGATGACACTGTAGTAGTAGGTCTGATCTCTGATAACAACGAGATAGCCTACCTAAAAGAGATCAAGA
>JAEANM010010282.1:0-15878 GCA_017656035.1 Myanophis thanlyinensis
CTTCAACATAAGAAAAATTCAGGATACAAAGGCCACCCTGGAACTGATTAATTTCTTATCTTGAGGTACCACTGTATATCATGTCCTTCCAAACTATACAGATGCAACCTAGCTATAAGATTCTTCTTCTGCGAGATTATATAGGTAATCCTCAATTTATGACCACAATTGAGCCCAAAATCTCCATGCTAAGCAAGATACCGTAGTTAAGAGAGTTGCGCTCCATTTTACAACATTTTTTGCAGAGTAGGTATAGGCAAATCACTTCAGTGGTTAAGTAAATCTGGATTCCACCAGTGACTTTACTTGTCAGAAATCAGCTAGGAAGCTTACAAATGGTGGTCATATGTCTTTAGGACAGTGCAACCATCATAAATACACGCCAGTTGCCAAGTGCCTGAATTTTGGTCATGTCACCATGGGGATGCTGCACCAGTTGTAAGTGTGAAAATGGTCATAAATCACTTTTTTGAGTGCCATTCTAAATCCAAATGGCCACTAAACAAATGGTTGTAAGTTGAGACTATATGATATGTTCTTTTTAATTTGATGTGCATTGTCTTAATTCTTATGCATCATGATATATTTGGTGGTATTGTACATTGCCATTAAGTACTTTATATCCTCAAATATTTAGAAAAAAAAAGATGTTATAGAAGAAAAGGAAGCTTTACTGGATAAGATTGAGACCAAGCTGAAAGAGTACAGTGTATTTAAAAATGGCAGACTCCAAGAATGATATTAGGGGGGAAAATGTGACATTGAATGCACCAGTGAAAGTGGCTGATGCCTTAAAAGGGATATACACATAACAAACCAAAAAAGCAACCTAGATGACTTCCCTCTATTGGGCTTAGAAAGGGACTTGTTAAAGTTTTGAAGAATTTTGTGAGAAGGGAGAAAGAAAAATGAAAAATCAAATTATAGAACAATGCTGTATTATTTTCAAGGATTATAGATCAAGTCTGTTAAAAGGAAAAGGAAAAAATATAAAACTGTTACATTTGATCAAGGTTAAATATTAAAACTAGAGAGTTTGGTATAGTGCATATCATGAATTTGATTGAATTTGAATTTGCTAGGGGACAATCCTTTGGACATTTTGCATCAGCAACAGAGCGAGCAAGACCTCAGTTGAAGATCTCAGTGGCTGAGCTGGTATTATTGAAGGGCCAGGTGCTCTGGTTCTCAGCTTCATCTAGCTGGTAGCCATTTTGTTAAGCAATTTGAATGGTTTCTATTTTCAATTGATCACTTTATAATCTATTCTTCAGTTGTCCCAGGTGTCAGTATCAGACTGGTGCTTTCTGCTTTCCAAAGATGTGTACAGTAGTCATCTTCTAGTAATTGAGTAATTCATAAATACATGCTAAACTAAGTTATACTCAGTGAGTCTCGCTATTCCATTTATATGCCATTGGAATTAAAATATAACTCTCCGTGGTTAACATAAGAATACAAGAAGAAATACCCATGGTAAATTATATAAAATGACCATGGTAAACTCAATGCAAATTAGCCAACAACAGTGCATAAATCCCTTCAGCTAATTATTCCTAGCCAATCAGCTTAATGCATTTAACACACATAATGCCATCTTAAAGCACAAACACACTTAAAAAGAATTCAGCATTTTCCTAAATGAGAGCAGGGAGGGTGGTATTCCAAAGAATGGGTGATGTCATTGAAAAATAGCACTTTCTATCTTCAATCCCCTCCCTTTCTGGAAAATTGGGGCTGTTTGTTTGTCCTGAAATAGCAGCATTGGCTGGAGCAATCCTGGTTCGAGTGTGCAGTTCTGGAGGTATCTAGATGCCATACCACACAGGTCTTTTTATATCAAACCAGTACGTTCATTTAAATAAATAAAGTAGTTTTTAACTATATATAGTTAAATATATAATGTGGAAATTTATCTACCATACATTTGGAGATTTTGTGCATGTAAGGTGCTTGTTCTGAATGTGAGCTATTTAAAAACAACAACATTTGGGGCCATTTAAGAGGGAAGTACCTCTTTAAGAGCAGTGTATGGGGAGGTGGGACTAATAAGCTTCCTGTCTGCTGTCCTGCAGCCTTGAACAATCTTCACTGTCCAAGAGTTGGCAGTTGTACAGTGGGGCGTGTTTTGATAGCTTGGTGTGTCAGGGTGGCTGTAGACTGCAAAGAAGACATTTAAAAGGGAAAGAGACCTTTGGCTGAAAGTATGAACAAGTACCTCCATTGTCTGTTTGTGCGTGAAAGCCCAGGTAAAAAGAGAAAAGAAAACTTTTGTCTAATGATTATGATTTTTCCCCATTTTTTTTCCCTTTGCCTTCGTTAATGTCAGAAAGAAATAACATTGTGGCAGTCTTTTTACATACTGGCTGTACCATTGAAATAGTCATACCAAAGAGCTGCTTAGTTTCATACAGTATGGGCTATTTAGTTCTTCTTTGCCACCTGTGTCCAAAACATTGGTTAATGTATTTTCTTTTAAGCCATATTAAAACATCGACTAGAAAAAATTTAGAAATCCATTAATAGCATCATCTAGTTGTATATAATGTTAGGTAGAACAAAATATTACTTATATTCTTAAGTCTGAATGTGACTTTTAATAGCAGAACAGTGTTTATTGTCTGAGCATTAATATAAATTACATTAAGATTGTGGTTAAAATGTTACATGACAAGAATATGGTATGGAAAAAAAGGGTCTGAATTATGAAATGTTTATTCATTTTGGATCTTGTACATTTCCTCTAAATTTTAAAATCCTTGGTAGGTATTTATTCAATGAACGTATCAAGAATTTAAAGTGACATTTGTACAGATAGTATTATTTTCCTGAGTTTTTCCTGATGACAGTGGCTAACTTTAGGAAGATGAAAAGCTTCCATATATGACTTATTCTTACAGACTTGCTTTACTGTCAGTGAATTCAATTTCGCTACACATGTGTTGTGCATTGACAATAAAGGATTGAAGATGGCAGCGATGGCCGTTTTTCAGACATTCAGACAGAAAGTGGACTTTTCCAATACTTGTTAATCTGAAACTTTTAAGAAATGCTTAATTTTTTAAAAAATAGGCTACTAAAATGACACTCTTGTAGGGTTTGGGAACTGGTCTGACCAACATTCAACATTCTTTGTGCATATAAAGGTCTTTCTTTACTAATTATAGACATGTTAAGTTTTTGAACTGCAGATGTTCATGAAAGATTTAAATCCTTGCCATGTGTTTAAATGCAGATTTTGGACGAGTGAAACTTGCAAGCATTTCTAAAATAATTTTTGAGTTGCAGTTTCAGTAAAATCTTCCTAAGCTACAGAGCGTGAGGTAGCCATAAATGTATTTCTGTGCGCTTTTCAATCTGCCTTTGACTCCTGGCGACTGCCTGAAAAAGCCCATGCAGTTTTTTTCCTGGGAAGGTGTTTGCCATTGTCTTCTTCCCAGGGCTGAGAGATAGTGATCTTCACAAGGTCACCCAGCTGGCTTCATGCCTAAAGTAGGGACTAGAACTCACAGTCTCCTGGCTCCTAACCTGGTGACTTAACTATTTAAACTGGCTCTCAACAAAGGCTTAGACCTGCTCAAAACAACATTTCAGGCATAGTTACAATTTGAAGTTTGACTAACTTCCACTTGTAGATTTATTCATAAATGTGGTATAGATTGTACTTTTGGGTGTGGAGGTACATTTCCACAGATAAACCACTCCTTTGTTTACAGTGGTCTTATCTTTAGTTTTCAAGAAGGGAAGAAAAAGTGAAGAAGCTGATTCAAAAAAAAAAGGAGTTGGAAACTTTTTTAAGCAATAGTTTTTTTCCTAGAACTTTTCTTGTAATAGGTGCCCTATTTCAGCTTGTTCTGAGGAGTCTTTGCTGATATTTCTAAAGACATTGGTTAGATGAGATGGGGCTTAATTCCTATTGCTAAGCTATTCCTTCCTCACAACATGAGGTCGATTTGTTCCTGTCTCCCAGAGCAGTGATGGCGAACCTTTTACTTACCGAGTGCCGAAAAGTACGTGCTTTGTGCATGCCATCTGCACTTGCGTGCAGCTCTTCCACATGTGCATGCATGCAGCTTTTGCATGTGCAATGTATGCATGCTGTGCACAGGCACTGACGCACACATGAGCAATCATGTATACATGCGCAGGAGAGCTCCAAAGACCAGCTGAATTTCCTGCTGCAATTACGTGCATGCACAGCAGATGCCCAAAGACCAGCTGGGTCTCTGCAATCGCACATGCATGCTCAGCTGGAGGTAAGTTGGCTGACAGCTTGTGTGCCCAGCAAGATGGCTCTGTGTGCCATAGGTTTGCCATCACGGTCCTAGAGAGTCCTGAACATTTTAAAATGACTGCAGCAACAGTGCTCCTCATATAGTGATAGCATGTATCAGTAGGCGTTGTGCAACTTTCTTCCAAATCTTATCTTTTCTCTTTGCATATGTGGCTAAGGAAGAGGGTCTGAGATGATAGCGAGACTTCCGAACTATCATGGCTAACGGCTGTAGGTGAACTTTCTTCTTGAATGTTTATGAAGCCCCTTTTAACTCCTGTCAAAGCAGCCAACCTAACCTCAGTTCAGAACTCATCTCAATTGTGTGAATCTGCATTTTGCTTTCTGTTGTAAAATGTTGGAATTATCAGTAGAAATCGCATACAAAAGAGATGGTAGAACTCTCCTGTATTTCCCCCACATCAGGGATTTGGTTAGAAATTAAAAGCACATTTCTCCTTAAAAAAAGTTCATGACACCCGTTGACCATGAACTGGAAGTGAAAATGGCTTATGTGTGTCTCTTTTTCATTTGTGCTCCAGATGAAACGTGTTCTTCCAGTCTCCTTGTCTGCTGACTGTTTTTTGTTGGCTAAGGTTCCTTCAACTTTCTTGCAATAGTCCTGTGATTTTCTCTCTCATTTTGGACCCCAGGTGTGTGCAAAATTCATGTCCTGCTTTTGAGTGCAGTTCTCCTGTTACTATTTGGAGGAGGTGTTCCTCGGTAATAGATTTCTCTTCTATCACTGTTAGTTATGTTAGTATTAGGGTAAACTCCCACAGGAACATGACAATCTGATTAGCTGAGATTTACTCCAGAATCCAGTTAGAAACAAGGTATACCTATTTAAACTTCCTCACTTTCTTCAAGGCCAAGCAATTGAAAATATCCATTGTTTTTACAAGTCAATGTGAAACACTAGGCAGTGCTAATCCATCCTAAGTTCTTTGCATGAGACCAGAAAGGTAATACTTTGTCATGGATAGGTCTCCTATATATGGGGTGTTGAAGTTGCATATGATCAATTTTAGATAGGAGGAAAGGATCTGGAAAGTTGTTTATTTATACAATTTATATGCAGCCCATCTCACTGTTGAAGCGACTTCAGATTTAAATAAATGCAAGCATATTCATGTTACAGCAGGGATTTGTGTGCCAGTCTAAAGAAAAGAGGACACAAATGTCTCTTCAGCCATACTTCTATGCAGTGAGGTTGGATGACATAACAGGAACGGTTGCTGATGCCAGAAATATTGTGGCTGACCACACACACCCCTCATACACACTCTTCACTCTCCTGAGGTGCAGAAGCATTTGGGCCCACACATCCAGACTGTGTAACAGTTTCTTTCCACAAGCCATCAGACACCTCAGCACAAAGAAACTGGAACTATAAATACTTTGTGTATTTATAGTTTTTTTCTAAGTTTTTAGTTTTAGAGTTCTGTGTAGTTCTGTGTCCTGCTTTTTTAAATCTATGTTGTCTGATGTAGCACCCTGGTCCTGGGGAAACATTGTTTCATTTCACTCTGTACTGTACTATAATGTACTGTACTTTACTGTATATTGTTGAAATGACAATAAAGCCTACTTGACTTGACTTGAAACTGTTGGCGGTTGGTTCTTCACCTTCTCATCTTTTATAATAGAATGAATTTTTATAATTGGGATTTGATGGGTATTCTAGGAATGGTTGATGTTCATATTCTTGTTTTTCTTCCTGTTCCAGGGTGTGGTTATGACCCCTACAACCCAGAACTTCCCAAACCTGTGGCACAAGACAGCAACGGCACTTTGGAAAATATCGTCTCGTCGGCTTCTGGAATTCTGGAGCTTGAGCTGTTTGACAAGGCAATTGAAGCTGCCAAGAATGAAGTTGAACGTGAGCAAAAGAAGTATGAAGAACTGCTGGAGACAACTAAAGAGTATGGCTCATCTGAACCTCCTTTACTTGCTTCTAAGGCTGCTGGATTAGCAACATCCAGCCCATTCAGTTCTCTGGAGTATAGCCCAGGGAGTTACAATGCAAACAATAGCAATGATTACAATCCTACTCCCCTTGCAGTGGCTGCTTCTCGTCAGTCTAGCAAATATACTTTGGACTCCTTCAACAATACGAAATGCAAGAGCAGCTCACTGGAATATATTCCCACTGTGGTCACTCAGCCGAAGAAGTACAGCAGCCCTGTTGTAAATAGCAAATACATAATTGACAACTCCAAGCCTTCAACAGATTTAGAATACGATCCTCTTTCAAATTATTCTGCCAGGCTGTTGAGCAAAGCTAAAGAACAAAAGGGGACCAAGCGGAAGAGAGAAGTTGATCACGAGGAGGCCTATTCTCCTTCATTCAAGAAATATTGTGACGAAACCAGCAACGATGAGCCCATTGCCCGGTTCTCTGACTCGGAGGATGAATGCCAAGAAGCTTCTGCTGTCCCCCTTAAATCTAAAGGAGGTTCAGAAAGCAAATTGGGTTCAGAAAGCAAAAAGGGAGCCCAACAAATAGTTACTAGTTCTCGGCAAATGAAAGAGACTGCCGTGCAGTATGACATGGGAGACATCGAGAGCCCGCAGAGAACAGCTGTCAAAGATTTAGTGGAGAAGAATGCCAAGTTGGTCAAAGTGCCTTCTAACCGAGACGTGAAAGCAAAAGAAAAGAACAAAGTGGCATCGAAGGATAAGTTGAAAAAGAAAAAAGAGGAGGACCACAAGACGCAGGCTAAGAAAAATCAAGATAAAATAGGAGGCCAGGAGAAGGTGGATGTGAAGGCCCAGCACAAAAATGGAGAACGGAGTAAGGAGAAACCAAGCAAGTCCCACATTGATAAGCATGCACTGAAGCTCAATAAGCCAAAATCTGTGATCGCACCCGGAATTAAGGAGGAGAGCTCTGCCAAGAGCAAAGATGCTGGCAAAGCTGCTGCTACTACTGAAAAATCAGGGACTGGTAGGAAAGAGAGCAAGGTCCGTCCTGTAGAGTTGAAAAGGAAGCCCCAAATCCCTAGTGGAAGTGAACACAGCAAGAGAAAAGACAAGCAACCAGCCTTGAAAAGGCCTAAGGAAACATTGATCAACGCCCAGGCCAAGGAGAATCCGGAGATCAAGCGCAAGGTTAAACAGCGGTCCCTGAGCCAGGTTGATCTCTTTGGTGATGAGAGTGGGGAGGAGGAGCAGGTGGGCCAGCCTCTTCTTCCATTCCCTGATGTGAGTTCAGACTCAGACCGAGATGATGCTGACTTCTCTTTCCCCTGTGACAATGGGGTGGCAAATGTTAAGAAACTTAAGTTACCTCAGGCTCTTGCTGCTTTCTCCTCTTCCTCCTCCTCCTCCTCCTCCTCCGATGATGAGATTGATTATTCTGGCCTAGAGAAGGATTTGGATTTTGAGTCTGACCCAATGGAGGAGTGCCTTCGGATTTTTAATGAATCCACAGATGTCAAAACAGAAGACAAAGGCAGACTGGGAAAACAGGTAAAGATCTAAGAATACTGGGATGGGCTGATGAGCTAACAGGCTCTGCAACCTGTTTAATTAAAAACATAACTTGATTGACTAATTTCTGAATGTGTGATGTCACTGTACCTACCCTTGAATTTTTAAGATTTACTTTAAAATATAAATGATTTGACATTTTGAGTGTGTTACGAAGGGAACATCTACAGGTAGTCCTCAACTTACAACAATTCACTTAGTGGCCGTTTGAAGTTACAGTGGCACTGAGAAAAAAAAATGACTTAGGACCATTTTTCACACTGATGATCAATTGCAGCCATCCCCAAGATCACGCAATCCAAATTTAGAACTTGGCAACTGACTCATGATGGTTGCAGTGTCCCGGGGTCACGTGATCACCTTTTGAAACCGCCAAGCCAAGCCAAAGGGAAGCCAGATTCACTTAATAACCGTGTTACTAACTTAGCAGCTACATTGATTCACTTAACAATTGTGGCAAGAAAGGTAGTAAAGTGAGGCAAAATTCACTTAAATGTCTCACTGAGCAACAGAAATGTTGGGCTCAATTGTGCTCGTAGGACTAACTGTAGAACACTATGAGGGATGGTAGTTTCCTTTAGACTAGTTCCATGTTGGTGAACCTATGGAATGCGTGCCGGGAATGGCACTCCAAACCGTCCCGTGAGTCATGCAGCCCCAGCGGCTCATCGTCCCATTCTTGCGCACCATTGTGAGCTGGCCAGCTGGCTTTCAATGCTCAGGAGTGCCAAAACCCAGAAGCACAGTGTCCCAGCGCGCATGTGTGCTCCAAGAGCTGAATGTCCAGTTTTTGGTATGCGCATGTGCACCAGCCAGCTGTTCCTCACGCATGCATGCACGCCAGGAAGCAGAAGCCCAGACAGCTGGCTCTTGGGGCATGTGTGCAGTCAGCTGGCTGGTGCGCGACAGTGATGCAGAACCAACGGGGCTATGCACAATAGTGCACAAGAACAGGTTGAGCCAGCGGGGCTGTGTGTGGCTTGCGGGGCGGTTTGGCATGCCCTTCCGGCACAAAGACTGGCACATGGTGACGTAAAAGGTTTGCCACCACTGGATTAGATGATGATCACGGCCTTTTCCATTCCATACATTATTTGAGTCTGGATTTTCTGGCAGTAATGTGTTACAGGTTCCCGCAGGGGGAAAAAGGTAGCCAAAGGTGTTGTTAAGGGAATCGTGATATATAGAAACGTATTTTAGTATACAAAAATAGTAGAAATTGGGTCACAAAATACCATATTTTTTGCTGTATAAGATGCACCTAGATTTAGACGAGGAAAACAAGGGAAAAAAAGGTTTTGGCCTCCGTGCAACTTATTCCCCCCCCCCCCGGCTCCCAGAAGTACTTTCTGTGCGGCCCGTTTTCACCCAAAAAAAGGGCCCGTTTTTGGAGAAAACGGGTGCGTTTTTGGCCTCCCAACCCCCCTGCACATCTTGTATTCCATCTCCCAACCCCCAGAAGTATTTTTCAGATATCCAGAACCCCCCACGAGGCTGGTTTTAGCCAAAAAATGTCCATCTTTTAGGCAAAAATAGAGCGTGCGGGGAGGGTTCTGGAGGCCTGCAAAATGCTTCTGGGGGTTGGGAGATGGAATACAAGACACGCGGGGGGCTTGGGAGTCCAAAAATGTCCCCATTTTTGGTGAAAACGGGACGTGCGGGGGAGGTTCAGGAGGCCCAAAACGGCTGCATTAGTTATATAAGATGGATCATTTCACCCACTTTTAGCGGGGGGGGGGGAGTGCGTCTTATACGCTGAAAAATATGGTACCTTTGTATTTCAAGGGTAGTTGGCCCTTGGCTTACAAAGTGGTTTGCAGCAAGCAGGATATTGACTGAATTGGAGATAAATTTGCAAAGACTCTTGGAATTGCTTAGGGATTTGGAGCAGTTTTGTTGCTTGATGCCTAATAGACCTCATGCTTTAGGAATTATGTTTTCACCGTGTAATTATAGAGGAAGACATTGGGTGAGAGAAGCCTGTTGCCTCAAGCAATAGAGCTCCTTTGCTGTGTTCTTTTCATGAAAAAGCCTGTAGCTCAGAGGGCAGAGAATTTAATGCTCCTTGCGGGAAAGACTTAGATTCAGATCATAGCATTTTTAAAAAGGGTCTAATTAACAGTTGCTGGGGAAGGGCCTTTCTCTGCTGGAAAATCACTGCCAGTCAGAATAAAAACTGGGCCAGACTGTTGAACCACCTGGGGAAGTCAGTAATCTCTTCCAATATGTCATATATGTAATCCTCAATTTATAACCATTTGTTTAGTGAATGTTTGACGTTAACGGTACTGAAAAAAGTGACTTATGACCGTTTTTCACACTTACTCAGTTGCATAAGCATTTCACTGCATATCGTACCATGTATGACTGTATGTGACCAATAAATTTGAAATTTGAAATTTGCAGCATCCCCAGGTGCACGTGATCAAAATTCAAACACGTGGCATATTAATGACAGTTGCAGTGTCCCAGAATCATGTGGTTACCTTTTTGCGAAGTCAACGGGGGAACCAGATTCACTTTACAACTGCAGCTAGTAACTTAACAACTGCAGTGATTCACTTAACAACTGTGACAAGATAGGTTGTAAAATGGGGCAAAAGTCACTTAACAGATGTCTCGCTTAGCAGTAGAAATGTTGGGCTCAGTTACGGCTGTAAGTTGTGGACTACCTGTATTGGTGAAATTATGGATGTGTCAGTTATGTACAGTATGTAGTCAAGTACAGTGGGCCGAACATGAATTGTTTTTAAAAAGCATCCTTTAAAAAATTGCTATCCTACAGTAGCAATTGTTTAAAGAAATGTGCAAAGTTTCTTGGATTTAAAGGTTACAGGACCATAAGGAGCAAGGTAAGACCAAATAAAGTTATTTGTCTGTCTGCAAAATTACTGTAGCAAATTCAGCAATCAATTTTTCCCAGTCCTCCAGATGTGTTCGCAGCAGCTGCAGAAGTCCCTGCCAGTTTCAATCCCAATGCATCTGGAAAGTGGTTATCAAAGAATGTAAGAGACCGTTTCCTCTTCTTTGCCCTGTGAGAATAACGATATCTCTCCCTCCCAAAAACTAAGCTGTAAGCTGTTACAGGCAGCACTGCCCTGTTTCGCTTTTCAAAATGAGCTTTGTGGTTTTGTTATTTTGAAAGATGCACAAATATCTATTACTAGTTTGGAAATTTAATTTTTCTCTCTCTCTTCCTTTTCCTTTAGATATCTAAAGAGGAAGGGGGTGAAGAAAAATTGACAGAAGACAGTTTAACCACACTCTTTCCTGGACAAAAAAGGAGGATTTCTCATGTAACAAAGCAAGGACACGTAAGTAGATTTATTTATTAATTTATTTATTTATTTATTTATTTATTTTATTTGATTTCTATACAGCCTCCCTCCCAAGGGACTCAAGGCATTGTACAGCTTTTAAAACATAGAAATATAACAATCTAAAAACAAAATTAAAATTAAAATAAATGCGGTGGCTGATCAATTAAATTAAAAACCAATTAAAATGAATGGTCTTGATCTTGAAATGGCATCTGAAGCTTGTCTGTGATGCAGTCTTGCCTCTCTCTCTCCTTTCTGATGGGGTTTTTGGGCATATTCCCATGTCCAGCCAAGTCACGTGAGGTTGTGAATGTAGTATTGAAACCTAGTACCTGTGGATTTCCCACAGGCCTTGATGATGTACACTTCTGTGTTTGTGGTTTTTAGATATATGGTACCATAGCACTAAGGACATCTTTGAGCTGTCTAACTTAACACTGTTCCTAGTATGTGAGATTCTAGAAATAGCTTTGCAATTTTCAGGGTGATCCTAAACATGCAGCCTTTCATTTTCTTTGTATTCCTGTTGCCGTTAGATATGAAGAACATTAAAGAGAACCTTAATGTCAGGGTTCCAAGTAACATCCCCAATGTAATCAAAACTCTCAGGATACAATATTCCTCAGAATGAGATTTTATCGAAGACATCATATTGGCACATCTGAAGAAAACCCAAATCTGAATTCCCGCATTTTCTCCAGTCAAAGTTTCTTTCCCTAAACCATCACATGCCACCCCTTCACCAATCCTATTAGAGTAGCATCGAAGGGTCATCTTCTGGTCCTCCCCCCCCCCCCCCAGGTGCAGGTGCAGGTGCAGGTACAGGCCAGACGTCCTTGATTCCCATGGGAAAGAATGCTGAAGTGATAAGATTCCCAGCTAACTATCTAATTCCAACCCCCATATACAATTTCTAAAGAATAGTGTGGCAAGCCTGAAATGAAACTAACTCAATTCAAAGAGAATCAAGAAGAGAAAAAAACCCCTGTCAAGCTTGACACTTAAATTTTTGTATGTAATGTTCGCATATACTGTATTTTTAGGACTATAAGGTGTACTCCCCCCCCCCCAAAAAAAAAAAAGTGGGTGGAAATGTCTGCGTATCTTATAGAATGATATGGGCCCATGTTTGGCTTCCCAAACCCCTCTGCACCTCCCCTTTCCACCCTCCCCAGCCCCCAGAAGCACTCTGCAGGCCAACAAATGGGTCTGTTTTTGGTGAAAACAAGACATAACGGAGGGTTCGGACCTGCAGAGTGCTTCTGGGAGCCGGGGAGAGCGAAAACGGGACACGCAGAGGCCCAAAACTATTTTTTTTCTTGTTTTCTCTCTCTAAATCTAGGTGCGTTTTATAGTTCAAAAAAATAGGGTAAATATTGAGGATCCCAGCTAATCTAGAACTGGGGAATTCCCTCCTTCCTTAATAACTGCTTCACCCAAGCAATCAATCTTCAAAGGCCTTGCTTGTTTTTTTTTTTTAAGGCAGCTGCTTTTTTAGAAAAACGTTATGCCATTTCCCAGTTAATGTTTTGATTGTGGCTGTTTGTTTGAGTTATGGTATTTGTATTGTATGTGACAGATTTTAATTTTTTGTGTTTGTTTATTTGAAGCGCATTCTTGCTGATTTGGCATTCTATTGGCTGAATTCGGTTATGTTATAAAATTGCAGGCTTTAGATGTGTTCTAAAACAAAACAAAAAGGCCCTTTTCAATGAAGTGAATTCAGAACAAATCAGTTCTTTGTTTTCTTCTGTTGGGATGAAATAGTCGCGGAGAACAGTTACTGTAGTTTAGGCAACCACCAATATTTTTCATTTCTGAGATTGTTAATGTGACCTGTAGATGTTACATTTGCTATAAGTACTTAAACTATGCTTTTCTTTGCAGAAACTATCACTAGCCTCCTTTCTCCTTGAAAATGTGTTCTCTACATTTTTCGACTTGCTGGTTGAAAACAAACCTTAAAAAATAAAAAAGTGAAATAAGAAGATTCTAGCTGTTGGATCTTTAGTTGTGCATGTGCAGACCTTGATTAGCCACTTTTCTGGAACATCAATGGGCTTCTTTGTTTTCACCAGTCAGGCCTTTGGTCGCCACACACAACATTCCGGCCAATTGTACATGTTCCTTCCATTTGTCCATTAAGCGTTGTTGCGCAGAGCAAGAGAGGGGGAAAAAGAACTCTTGTGAAATGGATTGGAAATTCTGAAACTCAAATATTTGCAAGTTCTTAGCACATCTGCTCTTCCCAAACCCTTTTTCACAGGTGTATAGAGGTTCAGCACCTGTCTTCAGTATGACAACATCACAGGTAGACAAATATGCCCTGAAATGTGTGGATGGAACATTGTTTGCACTGTCTTCAAATGTCCTCTTTGCTTCTGTTCTGTCTCGTATAAGTGAATCATACACTCAATGTTTTGTAAGGCCGATTGTTCTGATTCAGCTCGAAATATATGCATCCAGATTCCACATGTGGCAAGCTTCTCTTTTATCACTCAAACCTATGTCCCTCCGTTTCCTTTTCAGGTTGAAGTCCCAAGCAAGCCAGTGATCCGACCTTACCGGCCCCCTACTGCCCAAGAGGTCTGTTACCAGAGGATTCAGCTAGCGCAGAAGCAGGCAGCACAGCTGGCCCAGCAGCGGCCACAGCAGCCCCTGCCGACTGCAAAGTTTCCTGTGGCACCCCAAAGAACCGCCATTGTTATGCACAAAGGAGAAAGGAAGCGAGTGGCTCATGTGCCCAGTGCAGCTCTTTCGGCAGTCTCCAAGTTGGGCAAGTGAATGTTTCTGGTTTTTATTTTCCTTGCAGAAGAATTCTTCGCTCTTTTAGGAGAAGCAAGGCAGTGTCCTCATCTTCTGATCTGCTGAAGGGGATCTTGAGTCAACTGAGCAGGAGGAAGGCCTGGTGCAGATGGCCACATCCCTCTCCATAAAGACTCCCATAAGACATGTTACTCACATAAGCTCGGTCAGGAAAAAGGAATGAAACTAACTTCTGTGCTTTTTTGTGGATGTCTCTTTATATTTGTGTACTTTTATGTCATGTTACACATATTTGTAATATGACATACACATATTTGTGTATGTCTCGTCAGAGTTCCTCAGGTAGCAAGACCCTTGCAGGAAAACCAGGTTCTTTGTATCAGTTTGGCAAGAATATTAACACATGGCTAGATAACATGCCTGTTATCATTCCATCCATGC
The DNA here is from genome assembly GCA_017656035.1 of Myanophis thanlyinensis. Classification (NCBI taxonomy): domain Eukaryota; kingdom Metazoa; phylum Chordata; class Lepidosauria; order Squamata; family Homalopsidae; genus Myanophis; species Myanophis thanlyinensis. Next base: position 14,296 of record JAEANM010010282.1, read on the forward strand.
CTTTAGCCTGGTGTATCCTTTTTTGTTTTGTCTCTCTTTCCCCCACTCTCTAATCCAGCAATAAGTAGCAAATGTGCAAGCTAGGGACTTTTTATTTATTTACATTTTTATATGTTCATGCCTTATCAGTGCTGAGACCCTTTTTGACCTTCATAGCTTTCACTAAACAGAGTGAAATGATAACAAGAACACGTAAAACAGGAAGTAAAGTAATAACCTACCTGGGATACCTGAAGAACTAGAGCAGAACAAATCTGCACTAAATGGTAATGGATTATTGTACCCTTGATTGAGTGGCAGCTGAAGAAAGTATGACTAGTTCAGCTGACAGTAACATGGCCCCTTCCATATGACTTAGATTACAACTTCACTTACCAGATTTAGTAGCAAAGATGAGTAAAGACTGACAAAGAATTCTGGGAGATTCAGGGGAGGGTTTTGGACACTTGTTCCACTCTTCTTCTCAATTCTCCCTAAATCAGGTTTGTCCAACCTTGGCAGCTGTAAGATGTGTGGACTGCAATTCCCAGAATTCTCCAGCCAGCATGGCTGGCTGGAGAATTCTGGGAGTTGAAGGCCACAAACCTTAAAATAACCAAGCTTGGACACCTCTGCCCTAAATGCTGTACCAGAAGTGGACAGGCCAATCCTCATCCTTTCCATGACTTACATAATTCTTAAGACTTTGTAATATGTTTCAGAGTTTTGCCTTACTTTGTCCTTTTTTGCCCACACCCTTTCAGTTCCTGGAAATCTTAAGAAGATCATTCCACCCGCACGTGTGGCACCTTCCAATGGTGTTGATGCTCCAGTATTGAAAGCTCGAACTCTGACTGGGATGGCATCTAAAACAACTACCACAGGTGTCCCGAAAAGGATAGCACATACTCCCACTCAGCAGGTGATGAATTGCCAGCATATGCTTCATAGTTAATTTTTCAAATTGAACATGTGAAACATTTCCCCTGCATGCTATTTTAGCTTTTTAACTATTTCAGCATTTAATTTTAATGTTTGGAAGTCAGTGACTGTTGAAGATAAACAGTTGTGCAAGATTGTGCTTCCTTTTGTTTCTTCTGGGATTTATCACCCAGCTTTGCATATAAAAGGTATTTAAGTCATTTCTGGGCGGAATTTTGGATCGTTTGGGAAGTCCCAATAAAGGAGGGACTATTTATAGCTCAGGGTTGAAATGAGGGCTTCTTGGTGCTCTCTAAAAGTTCAGTTGTTTTCTTGCAGATGTTTCATTACCCAAACTAGGTAACATCAGCAATGCTAGCAGATGTAATGAAACATCTGCAAGAAAACAGCTAAACTCAGAGAGCACCAAGGACTCCTATTTTGAGAAGTTTTATTCCAATCGTCTTGAATGTTGGGGAAAAAAAATCTCATCAACCAAATTTGATTGACTCACCAATGAACCTCAGCAGTATGATCTTGTGGGCTGTGGGATACTGCAGAAAGTTGACCATTAGACTACATGTAGCTCATAGTTCATATGAGGGCTATCCACAAAATAGATTACGTTTTGCGATAGAAAAAAAAAGTGTAGGAAATTTTTTTATTATATACACTTGAAAGTG
>JAEANM010010283.1:0-15878 GCA_017656035.1 Myanophis thanlyinensis
CTGTGCTTGGTGATGTTTAATCCTGTGGCCACGCCCACAGAACCGGTAGTAAAAAAAATTGAATTTCACCACTGGGTCGATCAGAGTTCAAAGAACAAAGCAAACATTTTTGGGAGAAAGTATAATAACAACCGAAGCATGCTTATCTTGGAGGACAGCCATTCTCCAGCATCTTTGCTCCATTTATCAGTGCACAATTACTGTCACCACTGTGTGGTGTCATTAGGCATAAGGTTACAAGTGCCAGTTGGAACAAAAAAAAATACAGTTATGTTGGCATAATTTTTCATTATCATCTTCATTAACCAGAGCTAGTGGGAGTAAGAGTTTATTCTTGCTCTTGTCATTGTCATGACAACACAACCAAAGCTTGTCTGCCAAGAGTCTCCCCATTGCAAAAAACCCTCCTCAACATCCTTATTATTCCGCCCATCACACACTCACCATGCCAAGGGTGATAGGCGCCATGGAGGACACGGATTTACCCTCTGTGATTTCTTGTGACAGCCTAGTATGGTCTCAGCTTAAGGCAATTGCTCTGATTTCACAGTTTAATTACTGCTAATCTGAGGGAGCGTGGCCAATGCTAATGAGCCAGGAGCAATCAAAGTCATAATGGCTAAACTTGCTTTCATTCATCCTATCCCAACCCCCACTCCCATCTCCCCTGAAACACGTAAGATGGACCTGCAACTTGCAACAAGCTGAAGTGAAAAGCCTGGTGTATAATTTGTTATGAAATTGTTTCAAAGTGGAAACGCAGCTTGCAAAATGCCATGGTCTTGCTCTGCCCAGTTTTGCTGAAGGACCGGGATGGAATTAACTCCATTTTGTGGCACAGATCTGCCTCACATGTCCTAAAACTTGTAGACAGGGGCTATTCAAGGAAGATCAGGAATATCCAAAGATGTACCATGCTGTAAGATCAGGGAAGTCTGATGCAGGCCTTCTAGCATATACTTTTTTGGCCCTTTACACAGTTTTGATCAACATCTGTGTCTACTGAACATGTGAATTGAAATATACCATTAATAAGCAAAAATTTACAAAATCTGAGGATCTCCTCTTTTGTAAAAAAAAAAAAAAAAGAATTTATATCCAAGTAACAAATACATTCCTTCTCACCCCTTTGCTGTTTCAAAACTGTTGTTCTTGCTGCAAGGGCAAATTCAAGAATGAATCTTCATTGGGTTGTAGAAGGACAAGAGTCACGTTAATCTATAGTGGCCCAAAATCCGAAGACACGTGTACCACCGTTGCAGCACATCTTATTGGAAGGTATATAATTCTGTCAGCTGGTGGCAATTTTGACCTTTACATTTATTGCCCTCTACTTCTACATACATTCATTGTGGTGAAACTCACCATCATTCCCTTCATTTTATCTTTTCATTTAACAGAATTTACTAAGAGCCTTAGAAGAAAGAAAATTGCCAACATCTCATTTAATATTCCTGCTTGGATCCTGTCTGTTGAAACTGCAATTAAATGAACTTAAGCCTGTTTTCCATATGAATATCTGCCACTAGGACACCATAAGCAGTGACTGCAATGAAGGTTCTCCACCACCAGGATGCTACAGAAATATTGTCAATGTTTTCCCCATGTAGTTATAATAAGACATTCTGCAAAGGCAGTCCATATTACAGAGTTTTACATGCATATGTTGGGTGCCAAACTCCTGCTTCTTTGTAAGCCTGAAGCAAACAAAATTATTTTAACTACAATATTATTGGGGAATGCTATATGTGACCATGCAATTTTGAGATGCAGTCCTCTGGCTACAAGGTCTCTCAACAAGCTTACTCATTTGAAAACTGATAATCATTCTAATAACTATCTTGTTAAACAATTATTTACACACACACAAACACACACACACACACACACACACCTGTGTCTGTCTGTTTGTCTCCCCTCCCCCTTCCATCTATCATCTATCTCATTTTCTTTCTGTCAGTATATCCTATCTACAAAATTCTATATTTCCAAATGTTCACTTGGATTTTCTTCCGAGGTGACGTATAGGACATTTCAACCTTTACAACTTCAGAGCCAGAATAAATATTATTATTGGGTGGGGAGGAAGAATATGGATGCAATAGGAGTGGAGTAACATCCTACACATAAATAGGCTTAACTTTCCAGGATCTGAGGAGATGGAAGTGAAGATTTTATTCTTCTTTTAAATATTTAATGAATGTTTTATTTTAGAGTCTTACTTCAAAATGAGGAAACCAAAAGAAGATTTTTTTTTTAATGGAAGAAGCTCTGAGAAAACTTTCATACTCCCCTTTATTCCTGACATTCAGATCCCTGGGTATAAAGAGGGATAGTACAGTATGCAAAAGGAAACTGCACAAAGAAATACTATTTTATTATGCTTTTGACTAATAGCAAAATGCAAAAACGAAGCTCTCCATACTAATGTATAATGTTTGTAAATTAAATATCAAGGATATTTTTCTTGCTTGTTGTCTTGGGTTTTGATAAACAATTTGCAAGCAACCTTACAAAAAGAATTATTTACCCCTGGATATCTGTTTATGGCACACAATTCCTCCCATAGAGACAGTTTACATACCTACAATTGCTTCAACTAAGCTCTGTCAGTTATTGTTTTTGTGATTCTTATCTACATCCCTAGTCTCTTAGTAACTATAACATGCAACTCTGCTATTGCAGTGTTTTTCACATTTATTTGGATTTTTCTCGATATTCATCAAACTCAAAATTACACGATTAGGTCACAGTAGAATTCTGGCTGATAAGAAAAATAAAATTAATTCTCTCCATCCAAAACAGAGTTTATTAAACAAATTTAATTAAATATTAACTGGAATAATAATCATTTCTGCACAATGCACAAGAGACTGAGATAACCAATGACACTGCAGCTTGGTAGAAAATGCTAATTAAAATACCTTAACAGAAGTAGTCTTATGACAGAGAATATTTCTTATTTTATCTTAGATACTCACTCCCCCTTCTGCCTTTTTGTGGAATTAATTTACAAGCTTCTCTGTCTTCAAACTAGGGAGTGTGGGGTACATAATAAAAGGTTTTTTTTTTAAATAAACAAACAAACTGACAGTCTTTCTATGGCTTTCTGGCATAAGTAAGTAGAATACATTCTCTTCTCTACCTAAGGCACATTTGACATTTTTCGTATCTGCAAGACTATTACTGGACTTAAGGATCTCAATCCTTTCTATAAGCAGTTCTTGCTATATTCAGTAGAAGGAGCTCCATAGGGACAGAGTTGCACCCAATGCACCTCAACACTACCCAGGCCGCCAGCAATTTATGCAGATCCATTAGGCTGCTGCCATCACTGCCCGGAGCACCAGGCCTGCCTAGACTGAAGGAGGCAAAATGGCTAGCTAAAAAGGCCAAATACAGGTGGAAAAACACGCCCATTCCCAGAAAGCAAAAGCTGCCACCGTGCGAGGAGAAATCTCAATCTCCATCGGCACTATGGCTAATCAAGCCCAGTAAATGTCAAATGCCTCCTCCATATCTCTGCTGGGCCATCCCCATCTGCTGGGCGGCCAGGGCCGATGGGGATCTGGTTTTACCCACTTGCAGTGACTTTTTTTCCTATTGGGCCTGGGCATGCTTTACCAACTCTAGTTGGCCTTTTTAGCTGGCCGCTTCACCTTCTTTGTGCTCGAAGGGGCTGCCAAGTAGCAGCGGACTTGCCGCTCAGGAAATGCTGGGGTAGATACCCCCAAAATGTGCTTTCTTCACTGGGGCTACTCGGCAGGGAGAGCCAAGCCCCACCCTGCCCAGTGAGGCAGCAGCTACAGAGTGCTTTCTTTATGCTATCTGACCAATGCAGTTCCTTCAGGCGGAGTCCCCAAGGCCACGGTCCTTTCCCTGGACTGAAGACAGTCTTCTATCTTGCAGGGCCCCCCCCCCATGGCATCTCCATTCCAAGCTGAGGATTGCAGCCAAATTCCCCATTTGGCCAGCATTCCTGCAAGGCGCGGCTCAGCCCCCTTGCCCGCACCCGGCCCACAGAAGACACAATGCTGATCTGGCCTTCAATAAAATTGAGTTTGATTCTCCTGGCTTATAACATTCTTGGAATGTGTTTAAATCTGTACAAATATTATACACAACCTGCACACATCATATAATAATGAATAACACAATAAACTATTATTTTTGTGTGAGCTTACAGAAAATCAGCACAGGATTCAGTTATTTGTATCCTTATTCCTTACCACCTATATCACCTTCTCAATCCTGGTGTCAGCAAAATGTCCACAGTTGCCAGAAAAAGAGTCTTTTTTTTTAAAAAAAAACCACTTCATATTGTTTTCTTTTATTTCTAACAGTCTCCTGCTTGAATAGGGGCTTGGATTAGAAGACTTCAGCCCTGTTCATTCTGTTATTTGATTTCAGTTCTTCTGTATTCCATTTAATAGGTATGTTTTTGTAGATCCAGTAAGAAAATATTTTACTGATTATTCTCTTGGTTTATTATTTAAATTTCCCTTTTAATTTTTAAAACTTCAGCCAGGTTTTTTTTCCTTTTGTATATCTAGTGAAATGTCATTTTCCAAATCACTCTCTTTGCTTCTCATTTGTAATTCCACTTTTATTTTCTCTATTTTCTCTATTTTATCAGATAAAATTTGTTCCGTATATCATACCTTCATTAACATCTTGATATTGTAGCTGATATTGTAGTTACTAATTTCTAGTTCCATTCTTCAAAGATCTCTAATGTTTCTGATGTTATCATGTTTTATGTCATTTTGTAAGTCCCAATATTAACTGATATAAAGAATAGGTTTGTATTTTTCTTCTTGCTGCTTAGAATCTGGTTTCCAATTTCTAAAATTATAAAATAACTTACCTCTATTATGATTTACAAAAGCCAGACTTAAAATAAGTCTTTTCCATGATAAGTTATTTATTGTTTTGTAGTTAATTTCAACCTTATGGTAATAATATTTCAAATTTATCTCGATCCTTAATCCATTTATAACTTTTTAGATCAAAGTTTATTTAGCTTTTTGCTGTTTATTTTGAATTTTTTAAGTTCTTAAGCTTATAATATTTTGTTGTTATTTAGAGTTTATGATAAAACTCACCCTTTGACTTTTTAAATATCCCATGGAATCCAGTAGTGAGATAAGACTGTATATTTCTGCTTCAACCTATATGCTGAATATCAATCAATCAATCAATCAGTTTATACAGTCTTAGACCACAGACCAGAACAAATAAAAATGCTCAGAAAATATGTAATTAAAATTTATATTTATTAAAAATAATAAATAAAGTCTATAATAAAATCCAGTCTGTCAATTATACATAGTCTAACTATACTAAAATTACAAACCATAAACTGTATGGCCTGTTGTAGGTTCAACGCTAAAAAGGAAAGGAATAAGCAGTACATATAAATAAACAAACAAGTTCTTCTACAGAAAATATATATTTTCATTGTTTAGCTTCCTATTCAGGACTAGGTTAAACCAACTTGGCTTTGAGAAGACCTGTGCAGATTACCCTATTTTGATATCAGTAGCATGATATTTTTCTGATTAGTTTTGTAAGAAGTCATAATCTGATTTGAGATCTTTGCATGCACAAATCAAAAACTATTTGTATGTTAAGATGAAAATATCTCACAAACACATCCCATAAAATGCAGGAAGACTTTGCTAATTAGAAGCCTTCAATCTCCTATTAATATTGTTGGAGAAACCCTGTTTTTTTTCCCAATCTGAAAATATTGTTATTCCAATTTTTGAACCAAGCTATTCAGGATAGCTTTCCTGTGAGGCAGAAAAAATTATAGAGAAAGCAGGGAACAACAAGCATAGTACCTAAAATATGAGACTCTCTGGGAATTAGTTTTAGGATTTGCAAGAGGAAAGGGACAGCAGTTTAATCTGGAGAAGTTGGCAGGCCTCTATATCCTTCATGTAGTAATTTCTTATATGGTATTCTGCTCACTGGCACGCGCTGCTGTTATTGAAGTTATATTTCTTCAATTGTTTGAACTGGTCCAATTTCTAAGCTATAATAAAGCTGCCGCTTTCTGTTATTCTAAAGGAATTCTTTGGCTGCTGTTGTTTTTTTCTCCAGGAAAATGCTGAAGTGCCGGTGGCCCTGCCTCTCTTTCTCTTGAAATGAAGAAATCAGATAAAACAGACAAGACAAAGAATGATGAGGTTAGTTTTAAGGCAAAACTAGTAATGGGAAATATGAAGGGGTTGGGGAATTAGGAAGGGAAAGAGAAGGCAATCCCTCCAGCAAACAAACAAGAAAACTGCCAAGTGAAGTTTTTTTTTTTTTTTGTAAAGGAAGAAGAAGATGGAGAATAAAACAGGGTCACGTTTCATCTCTGCAATTCCCTTCCCTGTTAGAAAAAAGATCGTTAACTGTCCCAGGGAAATTTCAGATTAACTTGGGTGAAACTGTGAGAACAATTAGGAGAATTCTAATGTATTTTCATTCATTATAATCACTGAAGCCAGAAGCTTCATCTGACCTTGGCCAATAGGATACAAATCCTTGGGATGGGAAAGAAAAGGAGATCATCTAATATTGATACCTTCAACCAACTGACATTGCATAAAATAACAAGAGTTATTCGAGGCCTTGGCTTTCATTTCAGAGGTCAACGGGCTGCAGATTCTCATCTGTTTTAATGTATCAAAACAGGTGAAGTATGGGAATCAACAGAGATTTTAGAAATGTGCAGTGATATAGATGAAATAGGGAAAGAAAGAAAGAAGTTAAGGGCTTAAATTTAGATGCCTTTAAAAGAGCAAGCCTTGTGGAGTGGTCAAAGTTACATATAATTTGGGATAAGAACATATTAATGGGACAAACTGGGATTTTCTGCTTCCTAAATTAGTTTTCTTTCAAGGCTTTGGATATATTGTCTGGATTCATATAAGATGTGACACTATGGTTTGCTGATTAAATCATAGTCAGCTGAAACAGAGAAATCATATGATTTCCCAGAGTAAATGCAAATAATCTAGTTGCTGTTCTTTTATCACTAGCACAATCAAAAAACAACAAATAAGATTGTAGACTTCAATATTCTAATTAAATTCTGTAACTGTTCACCAAATTAAGACTTGATGTTCCGGCTTTTGTCAGCTGAATAAAATAACCAAACAAATGAATGCAAGTATGTGTTTCCAAACTTCCACTTCCACTACATATCTTTTCCAAATGAAATAAATTTCAAAATAATTACAGGTAGTCCTTGATTTACAACCATAATCGAGCCCAAAATTTATGTTACTAAGTGAGATATTTGTTAAGTGAGTTTTGCCGCATTTTATGAACTTTCTTGCCCCAGTTGTTAAGTGAATCATTGCAGTGGTTAAGTTAGCGATTAATTAAGTGAATTTGGTTTCTCCATTGACTTTGCTTGTCAGAAGGTTGCAAAAAGTGATCATATGACTCTGGGACACTGCAAGATTCATAAATATGAACCAGTTGTTAAGCATCTGAATTTTGAGCATGTGAGGATGCTGTAAGTGTGAAAAATGGTCATAAGCTACTTTTTTCAATGCTGTTGTAACTTTGAATAGTCACTAAATGAACTTATAAGTGGAGGACTACCTGTACAGCTGTCAAAACATTCTAATATTTTTCTTCATCATCAAACAGAGCAATATGCAACATTTTTACAATAGCAATACCCAAAAGTGGTTTGAAAATTAGCAAATTTGGGTTATTAGATTTTTGGGTATAAAAGACTGATTGACCCAACCTATTTAACAATCTTTATTCATACAAGGGATATTTTCCCAAATTGCAAATATGTTTTGGGTTGACAGGATCTGATAAGACTGCCTGATTATGGTAATCAATTAGTTATTAGATCAAATGAATCCTGTTTACTTCCATCAGAAGATTCAGAAATTCCTAATCTTCTCCAAGATTAATAAAAGTGTCAAACTCACCTCAACTTTCCCCCTCTATGATGATTGTTAATTAGCTCTCATAATCCAAAGCCAATATGGTGCAGAGTAATCTTTGAATATATTCACTAAACATCAGGTTGTGGATTTTATTTATTTATTTATTGATCACATTTATATGGCTGTCCACCTTACAAGAAGCAACCCTTGGCAAGTTCAACGATCATTAAAAATAACGATTGTGTAATGCAGTCAGTATAAAGACATAAAACAACCATTACAAAAATTACAATATATTCAAAAGTAAAATATACAAACCACAGACATGGAGAGACGGAATATATCCATAGTGGAACTATCTTAAGATGTTGCTGGTTCCCTGGGACCCCCAGGTCTGGTGATACAATCAGGTCTAGAAGGTCATAGGGCTGGTGCCATGGCAGAGAAGTTCTACCTCCCATAACCCACAAATGTAGTCCTTGGCAGATGCTATCTGCAACAAGCCTTCTCTGTCTGATCTAATAGGACAGTCTGTTGTAATTGCAGGAGGTGGTCTTTCAGAAAACTTGGTCATCATGTTACCCATGTATGTATTAAGAATGGCTGGAAATTCCAACTTAACTGGAAAACTCCATATTGTGGAATGCTGGCATAGACAACTCTTTGGATGAAGGTCTGCTAGTCAACAACTTGGTGATTCAGAATAGAACAGTTACAGCTGTCACTTTTTAAAATAAATCTTGTTAAATTAATCAGCTTTAGTTCATTAACTGATTGATCAACTAGGCTATAAGCTTTGGGCGAATAAGTTCCTGAACAAAAATGCTTAGGCGGCATTCTAAATCTGCTTAAATTTTATAGTGGTAAAATAATTTTTTGGTGAGAAACAAAGTTAATTGTTTCTTCCCCCTCCAAACTCTTTCTATTTATTTGCAAAAAGTTAATATACAAAACTTCAATAAATTTTCAAAAAAGAAAAAATACAAAACAAAACAAAAAGGTGTATTAAAAGATAAAAACAACCAACACATATATGTATATCACCCCGCCAGTTGAATTCTGATTATTGCATTTCTGAAGTATTAGTTTCCCACCCCTGCAAATCACAGAAAAAAGTTAACTATTAAATCTATTTGCAAATTATAGACCTATAATTATAGACCTATAATATAGATCTATTTGCAAATTCATATACTATATTAATGGCAAAATAGTTAAGAGGAAGAACAATAATAATAAAATAGACAAGGCTAAAGCTTCCAAAACCTCTGTAAAGAAACTGTTATTGTAATCAACTCGTATAAAATTTACCACAGCATCTTATCTATCCTAAATCCTTCCAAGAAATAAGAGCATTCTGGATTCAAATATTCACATTTGTTTCTTAATTCCATCACTTATGAATTGTTTCTGATTAAATATAATAAATTCAGTCTCCACAACCAGTCTATCATTCGCAGATGAAAGTGGTTTCTGATTGAATGTGACAAATCCATTCCCTAATATCTTTTAGTCCTCTTAAGAAATACCAATTTGTCACTTTTCCATTCAGGCAGGCTTCTGGTACTATAAAAGAATGCAGGCTTAAACTTCAGAGAGGGATCTGCAAACATCTCAGTTGTCTTGTCTGTAATCGGATACATTGTTGCTCTATGAAATTTAGCCAGGAAACAAAGAATACTGAAGCAGAAAAAAAAAAAATCAGCAAAAATGTTTTCTGGATATTTTGATCCAAGATTGAAAGAAAAATTAAAAAAGTAAACTCCAAGTATTTTGCAAATTAAAAAAAATGCAAAAACCTTATGGTTAGAATCCAATATTAATGTAAATAAAATGAAAGCATTTTTACTATGCAAGGTCATGCTGTGTTTGCTTACCGGGTTAGGGTATGGTGGGGAAGAAGAGAGGGAACAAAAGATATTCAAAATTACAGCAGAAATCAAAAGGGGGAAAAAGAGCAACTAGACTCTAGAAGTTAAAATAAATTATCATTCAGCCAACCAGTCACCTTTTAAAAACAAAAAGCTGAGTAAGAACAGAAAATTCAAAAAGTGAAGTCAAACCCAGGCACGCTTAAGAAAGCAAACTACTGAAAGGAAGATGATCTATGACTTTCTGACCACTTCCATAGGGAACCGGAATCTTCACAACTCCCCTTCCCAGACAGATCCATGTCCTTTCAAAAGTTGTCTTGGGTCATTCCTAAGTGCTGTCATTCAAATCCAGGAAGTAGTACAGCTTTGGCAGCAAAATCAGCAGATTGTTGGCAAGAAAGAAAAAGCCTCTTACTTCAGCAGCCATCTTAGGAAGGATATGAGTTTAATTGTGTCAATATGACACACTTCAGTATTCCCAAATGCTCGTGAAGAGATTGAGGCATTGGACTAGAACAGTATTTTTTAATCTCAGAAGGTTTAACTGTGTGGCCTTCAATCACATAGAGCGAATATCTTCAAAGTGACTGTCACATCTGCATTAGAATGCCCAACATTTAATTATAATGTAATTTAAAAGCAAAAGAGTTATGAAAGAAAAGCCTATTGTTTTCCTAAATATGATAATTTTCAAACAATGAGTAGGAAAAATAAAATTCTTCAGATTTATAATATATGCAGTTATTGTAATAATAAAAATTATGGTAATACATAATTACCATTTGCAAAAAAAGTGAGTTCTTACCATGATCCTGGTTATTTATTATTTATTTATGTGACTCAGATTTATTTTGGGATTTCAGAGCAATAATTCCATACTAAAAAAGTAAATGGAAACAAGCGAAGTGAAGAATAGATTAGGAGTATCAGAAAATCACAGTAAATTATTTGGTATTTATCAGTGTTGCCTTTTACTGCTAGACAGGGGAAAATTTGGGGAATATTTTGCCTCAGATGCTAAAACAGATTGCCTGCTAGGTGGAATTCTGGTGCATCTTGTTTATTTCTTAGGAAATTGTGAGAGTATAAAAGCTACATTAAATATATTAGTTACTGAAGAAGGAAATGTCTTCTTGTAAAGTGAAACAAAAAACTGAGAAAACCATTTTTCCCAATCCCATTTTCAGAGATGAGAACTGCATTGTACTCACAAAGACTACAAGATCAGATCTCCAAATCCTGGATGACTACTAGAGGGCAGCAAATATCTGAATTTTTCTACTGATTGAAGAGAATATTTGTAGCTCAGGGTTGAACTGTGGAGTCCTTGGTGCTCTCTGAACTTTGCTGTTTTCTTGCAGACATTTCATTAGCAGTTTCAATGTCTTACCAGAACACATAATGAAAACTCCTTAATTTCACAACACCCAAGCAGACTTAATTATAATTCCAACTGAGAAACTGTGAATGTCCTAGACCAATCCAAGTCCTAAACTTCTGGAGAATTCCTGGAAGCCTTCCACTCAGACAAATTAGCCATCAACAGGCAAACAAAAATAAATAACAGCTAGGTACTTTTCAAAAGAGGCAATCAAAAAGTAAAAAAGGAAACAAAAAGATCAAAACACCTTCTCACCAGCAATCAATACCAAAATGAGCAGGGATTTATACCCAGATTAATATTAGACTAAGAACCAATAATTTTTTTTAATCTAATATGTATGTATAAGATGTGGTTGCAATATTACTATTATTATTTATCTCTTATTATTTTTACTCTTCCCTTTTACTGCCTATACACTTTAGTATTATGATTTGCCACATTATTATTATATTCTGTTTTTTTGCAGAAATACTAAATATTTCTGTACTGGAGATAAATTCCTTGTATGTCTAACCATACTTGAACAAATAAAGTGTAAGTAAACAATACCCCAATCAAGGAACTACCAAGAACACTTTTATCAATGCTGAGAGGGCGAGCCTCTAGTACAGTGGTGGCGAACCTTTTACTTACCGAGTGCCAAAAAGTACGCACTTTGCGTGTGCCATCCACACTTGCGTGCGGCTCTTCCACATGCGTTGCATGTGCAACTGCACCATCTTTGCATGTATGCAGGTTTTGCATGCACAATGCATGCACGCTGCGTGCGGGCACTCAAGCACACATGAGCAATTGCATGTGCATGCAAAGGAGAGCACCGAAGACCAGCTGGATTTCCTGCTGCAATTGCACGCATGTACAGCGGAGGCCTGAAGACCAGCTGGATCTCTGCAATCGCGCAAGCATGCATGCACAATCACATGTACATGTTCAGCTGGAGGTAAGTTGTCTGACAGCTTGTGTGCCCAGCAAGATGGCTCTGCGTGCCACCTGTTCGCCATCACGACTCTAATATATAAAAAGAAAGTAAAGCATTCAGACAACACCAAGGAGCCGACTATATTTTTCTGTATATCCTTGCAGCCCAGGTCTAAATGGCAGGGCTATTGTAAAAGAAGGTGAACAGATTAACCAGATATTTTTCTTTGCACTTTTAGAGTTTAGACTGGGACAACATGGCACATGACGCTCCATCATTATGATGAATACATGATCTCCTTCTAATTTTATTTTATTATGTAAGGTACACAAATAGAGGCATCTACAGGTGAGGAGGGGAATGACAATAGTGGTGTTGTGTCATTGCAAGATAAGCTTTGGCCATTTGTGCATATGTCATGATATTGCATACGTGTAAAAAAAAGGTGCCTTATTTTGTTTTAAGTCATACATTTCTTTCACCAGATGTCCAGCCCTGTATGGCTGGAGCATTCTAATGGGTGTAGACCTTTATAGGTTCTAAGCTTATACTAGAGCTCTGCAAAAATCTGGTGAGGATTTGCTCTTGGTAGGCATACTGCTGAATTATGCTAATGAAAACATGATAAGGATCATCCAGTTGAAAAATTAGTTATCCTTTATTTCCTACAAATGTGAACCAGCCCATTGTATTTTAAACTTCTTTATCTATGCACAAGTATTGTATTGTTCCTGGAACAGAAATAAAATATTTGCAATCAAAAGGGCCAGGATTAATCCATCTTGTCTTCTCAACTCATCATTGTGTAATTGGAAAACAAGCAATAATTAAGTGTACAGTGCATGTGTGCAGTTAGCAATTATAAGTTTGAGACGGAATGTAAGAGTGCTTATGTATGTTCATGTGTGATGTGTGCTTATCACATTAATTAAATTTAAAAATGACCTACTGGGAAACTAACATAATTCTTCTATGATGAAACAATCTCCTGTAACATTTGTCTCCCATAACATTTGCTTGGCCAATGCACGTCTGCAACAGGGTGGCACAATCCAGCTTCCTTCTCTTACCACATATATACTCGGGGATGAGCTTGCACATAACCCAAACCCAATTCTGAAGTGTATTTAGGGACCTACTATTCTCAGCCAATCTACAAGTATATATGATAAGCAATGTCTTCTATTGTGACCCAGAAGTGTGCCTTCTCTTTAGTAGCATCTGCTTCCACCAAGAAGTTCTCCTGGAGATCTAATGGCTTTCACTCTGCTGATATTTAGATCTTAGGTGAGGGAGAGGGAGATCACTCACTTCATTGTGTTGCAATCTTTTATCTTTATTTTTATTAATTTGGTGGTAATTTCTTTCTCTGATTATTGTGAGCTACCCAGAATCGTGAAAAATTGAGAGAGACACAATTTAACAAATCATCACTATTACGGTTCACTGTAGAGTCAGCAAGATGTTTAGACTTGATTGGGCATTTTTATCTACCTATCAAGTCCTTCTCAAGGACCTGGGATAGGCAAATGTTGTCTAACGATGTTAAAGAGGCTGGCACAGTTGTTAGAATGCAATATTGCAGGCTAACTCTGCCCACAGCGTGGTGTTCTATTCTCAAAGTTGACTCAGTCTTCCATTTTCTGAAGTTGGTAAAATGAGGACCCAGATTGTTGGGGCAACATTACCCAGAGTAATGCACTATGGGGCAGTATATCAGTCTAAGTGCTATTACTATTGCTATCATCACAGGATAAAAGCTGTTCCAAATAAAGCTGCCTTTTGCAATTGATTGATGATGATTTTGTCAATGCTGATGGTGTTCAGGTAATGCTCCAGTTGTTTTGGAATTGCATCCAAAGTGTCAATTATTTTTGGTACTGCCTTTGCTTTCTTTTTCCCCAGTCAGTCCACTTCTATTTGCAGATCTTTATATTTTGTGATTTTTCTCCAATTCTTCTCAGTATTGCTATGTATCTACTATATTATTAATATTATTCTCAAGGTAAAACAAAAGCATTATGTGCTACACAGTGCAGTGCAGTGCATTTTCAAATATCAAGACACAGATTTTCTTTCTGATTGATCTTTTCTTTTTATTATATAAACTCCAAGCTTTTGGAGGCATGCATCTTGAGCTGCTGGGCTGATAGGGTGGTTAGCAAAATCCATGCCAGCTTGCTTCCATCCTTTTTCATTTATGCTACTGGTTCAGCAAGCACATTTGTGACTGATGGGGGGGAAAAATGAAAAATTGCAGCTTGGTTACCCAGACAGGAAACACAGAGCTTTGCTTAGCACCCATGACAGGGAATCAGTGGCTCAAACACAGCAAAAAAACTATTGCCTTTTTCTATTTGGCTATAAAGCTCCAGGTGTGTGTGTGTGTGTGTGAGAGAGAGAGAGAGAGAAGAAAAGCAAGGTCATTCTATTCCACATTTAAACTAATCCAATATTTCAGCCATCAAATAAACATTGACAAAAGGATTGGAGTTTATATTACCACTTATGGCAGAAATATCCTTAAATGCTAGCTATCTTTTGGCAGCTTATATTGGTGTAAGTACTGAGGTAACATCTACAAGATCAACCCTTGTTGTAGAATTGGTGGGTCAATTTATTATTATGGTTTCCTTTCCCTCTGCCTTCCCTTGTTCAGGAGCGCTTCCGTGAATGCTGAGTTACATCTTCTCTTACTTCCTGCTCTCAGATTTCCAAGTCCATCAAAATGTTTTTACCGGAAATTTTCACTTTACATTCCTAGTGATATCCCCATACCACTGTAGGCCTAAACTCAACACAATGCATTAGAACATTTGCTGAGTCTCCATTTGGTTATTTCAAGCAGCTGGAAATTGCTAAGTGAGATGGTGTAAGTTTTGCTCTACTATTTATCCAAAAGGCAATTGTTTAGAAATTGTGCATGTATTTCAAAGTACTTGATAAAAAGTTAGAAAAACACAAGAGAAAAGAAAGGGAAAATGCATTTGATAGGTGTTCAAACATTCCACCCCTGTTTTGCTTTTAAAGCCAGGATTTCTTGAGGTTTCTTGTGGTTTCTAGGGCTGATAGTAGTTTCCTTATTCCCAGTCATTGTATCATAGAGAAATGTGATTTTGCTGTCGAAGCTGAAGAATTAAACTGAATGAGAAATACTTCCTGGTGATCACTGCAAACACCTACCTATCTGCCTACCAATCATTTGTATCGACCTATTTATATGCACATTACAGGCAGAGGTAGCAGATTCTCACAATCCAAACAAATCTGAAAAACTGAGGCAAAATGATTAGTATTTATTTGGAAGCAAAAACTGGTATTTTCCCAAGGTCATATCCCGAAACTTGATGCTCCAGGGTTATAACAATGGTCCAGTGCTGTACTGGCCCTCCAGTGCTAAATCTGCAATTTAGCATCTTGAGTCCCTTGCTCAAGATCAAGAATGATTGGTATAATTTAAGGTGGCTTTTCAAGAGCCAAGTAGTAGTTAAATGTCCAATGGATTCCTTGATGCTGAGATGGATTGTTCTCTTGAAGATGTTTAATTACTAACTAGATAACATCAGCACAAGTCACGTATCAAGGAGTCATCAAGAGTCAGGCTTTAATTTCAATTTCAAATTTATGTAATGGTACATGATATACATGTACTGCATATCATACCATGTACAGTCGTACATGGTATGATATGCAGTGAAATGTTTACGCAACCGCGGATAAGTTAGGTAGGAAGGGAGAGTGGGGGGTTAGAAAAATAGTTAAGGGTAGTTGGGAAGGTGGGAGTTGGATGCAGA